>JAQGAB010001546.1:0-15767 GCA_034696565.1 Isotomurus graminis
TACCTATGTACTTCTACTTACTTTCAAATCACAGCCTTTTATTCGGTTCTTCCCAGATCAACTAAGAATTTTTTTAAACGAAACTATTACCTTCGTATATAGTGTGTGTGTGTGTCGGAGGTTCTCCTTTCTGACCAGAGAACCTTCTTCTAGGCTTTAATACCTTAAACAATTTTAGAACAAGAAAAGGAGTCCTCTCCTATCTTAAGCCTGTAGGAAACAACCATCAGGGCATTCTCCAGTGTGTGTGTGTCTTTCCTCACAGAGTGGTATCAACTTTTAGCCCTTCCCTTGGGGCATGGGGGAAGAAATATGAAGGTACTTTAGGCATAGCTCACTCCACACACAACTAAACTCTAATGGCCATCCTTCTCAGAAACATTTCTTCTCGTGGAAAGGCTCATTTTAATGTGGCAGTCAGTAGGTTCCACTTACCAGTAGTGTGCGGAGCATGGTGACAAAATAACTTTACATTTCACTACTTTTGCATTTTAGCAACTTGTCTTATCAAATAAACTATATAAGCAGTCAATATTGTGTGTCTGAGCCTCCGTCCAGCCAACCCTTAAATTTAGGCATTATTAAAGACCTGCACAATCATTTTACAAAGTGCCCAAAACCTTCCGGGTTTTCATAGTTCATCTAGAAGTAATTATCAAGTGGTTATCTGCTTCTGTGATGTGATCCAGTGTCCAGTCTCGTTAAGCACGAATCATCGCTCAGTTAAACAAAATTTACACAGAGAGTGTATCACCCATCATCAACGCGACAATCAAATAAAACTCGCCTTCTCCCATTGTAAATAAAATGTAGCACGTAATCCAACAAATAAATTGGTGCATGTTGAACTACGCAGTGATATCATACCACTTTAAGTTCTCGATCACATTTAAACCCTTGATTTGCTTTGGAGGAGAGTAAACATGAAGTTATTCGAAGCATTGCTGGAACCTGTGAGTGCAAATGTGGTCAAGTTGTAGAGAGATAGAGAGATACATGAATAGCAATGACGTGTGTTTGTGTGTGCCTTGCTTATCTTATTACTGCTTTTCTGTGGTGCTTTTTCATGTATAGATTTGCTTTCTTCCTTCCTAGTCTTCCTAACTATGTGCTTTAGTGCATGCATGGTATATATTTCTTCAAGATGCTTTTAACTACTTTTAATGTGTGAGATGAATAAGAAACTAGATTGATATGCATTTGAGTGAGGATAGTAGATGTCATGTCTCTAGTTTAGCGTCCAAAGGTTCCTCTCATTTAGGAAGGTGTTGGAGGCTGACATAACAAAGTACACAAGATGAACATTTATTTGTTTTACTAGTTAGGAGTTACATTTGTTAAGTGCGAAGGAGAGAGAGGAAGGATTTTGGCAATTGGGAATGAGTCCAAGTTAAAATTGCAAGCGATTTGTAGTCTGCGTGTAAAAGAGACTGTAGTGTATTCGTCATCACTCCTTGCGACCTTCTTCGCCCAAATCTGACTTGCTGCTCCCCGTCATCATCTCCGAGTCGTATGTAATTGATAGGTCTTTAAGTATCAAGTCTCGTGTTCTATAATACACAGTACTAAATATTATTACAAACACATATATTCTAGTACAATTCCATTGCACCTAATAGATTAAACGTTCTAACTGGATGCAAACCCATTAATGTCTGTTTTAATGGTGCGTTAAATGGATATTCTGTTTAATGAGGGATTAGCCAAATTTACTTTTTATGGGGAAAATTCGCTCTCCTAATGATATTCATCTTCTTCCGTTTCTTCACCGGTGGTGCGTCAAATGATGACATAATTGCTTAATGAATTCTTTTATTGAATTCTTTTTAGCATTTTGGGTAATTCTTTTAAATAGCTTCATAAATATTCTCATTTTTCCTCTGTGACATTATTACTCCATTGTGGAGCATTAACACTTTTTAGTAGGGAGAAATGACCGAGTGAGACTGGAGGAGTATAACAAATGAAGGGATATACGTGAAAGGAAGGTCTTTGAGGATTTCCTAATAGGGACAACAACTTGTATAGAGTTCTCTGTTCAGTCTTGAATCTTCTGCATTCTACATATGGTGGAAATAATGAAAGAAGAGAACTTTGATTGTAGCCAACAAAGGTTTTCTTTGAATTGAAGGTGGCTGTATAGTGGCTGTGTGTAGTGAGTGAGCCCTGAATGAGGAAAGAAGTTCCACCTGAAGAATAATAAAGTCTGGTCAAGTTTTTTGCCCACTGGAGATAAGGATGAGAGGATTCCCGTAGGATGACGATGCATAAGAAATCTCTCATCTGCTCCACAGCCCAGTTTTACTACAATTTATATACACTAAAGACACCCATGCTTAAGTGCAAATCTCAACTTCAATATTCACCTTATGCTTTTGCTTTCTTCCCATATCTTCGTAAGTTCCGAACAACGCTTTAAAGGTCAAGCAACCCTATTAAGCTTATGCTCAAAAGCTACTGTGTATATTACAGACTTTTTGAGTACAGCTCATCTCATTTTGGCCCGTAGAAATCACTTTTATTATTCCTAGCAAACTTTAACTACAAAACTTTTTCGCTCAGCATAAGAAATTCCCCGAGAAAATGAGAGAAATGGGCAAACAATGTTAATTTAATATTTGACTGGGAAGACAAAGAAGTATTAAATCAATAGTAATGTAAATCTGCCTCTTATTCCAGGACGGAGCAGCGTTGATCCGGTCAAAGTTCGAAGAAGGACTTGGAGCAGCGTTAACTCAGATGTATGCAGGTGGACAAGGATCCCCATACGGAAGTACACTTAACCTAAGTCGAGCTCCAAGTACAGGAAACCTTAGTGTGGTTAGTGGAGGTGGAACTCACCATTCCTCAGTACCTTCACAACAAACACTGTTAAGTGGAAGTAGTAGAAGTGTTAGTACAGAAAATATTAGTGCGAATAGTGAGCGTCAAACGTCTATAATTCATTCTACAACTCCATCGGGAGCCAGCAACAGCTCCAGCAAAGAGAAAGCAGTGGGTGACTCCAAGTCCAACAACTCAAGTGGAGGGACGCTGAATATGGTTGGAGTGAGACGCGAGTCCCCACTCGACTTGTCCGTCAAAACTGTAAGACAGTCTGCTGACTCCTCAACGTCTTCGTTAGTCCTTGAGCAACCAGCAGTGATGAATGGGACGAGGTCGTCCCTTTCAGGTTCAGGTGCATCAACGCCAAATCCTTTGATGAGCAACACAAATAACGCCAGTGGTGGTGGTGGGAGTGGCTGTACTCCTGCAGGTGGGGGAACAACTTCGTCAAGTGGAGTTATAGCCTCCACAGTTAATTCTACAAGCGACCGAGGAAGAAGTAAAAGTAGAGAGAAGGACGCTGCAGGGGGATCTTCAAGAACCTCCACTCCGATACGATACCCTTCACCTCATCACAACAGACAACAGTCCCCTTCATCCTCCTCCATCCACCAACAGGGTCCACCTCCGATGCACCAGAGAGTAGCGAATCTAAACCTAAGTATTCCCACTCCCACTCCACCTCCGAGGACAGGAAGTGGGTCAAGTATCGCGAGTGTCCATTCAAACGCTCCTACTTCAGGAGGAAGTCTCATTATGGGAACGAGTGCTGCCCAGGCTCTCCCTCCTCAGCAGCAGCAGAGTGTCCCACCAACCCCCACTGGTCTGAACCACCACCACCACCTTCTTAGTCACTACCCTTCAGCATCTCCAGGACCAGGTGGACCTCCTGTAGGGAACTCCTCAAGACTCTCACACACTTCCAGTCTCCACCCACCTCCTCCTGGAGGACAGACTCCTGGACATTTGACTCCCTTCCAAAGTCCGTACCATCACCACCCACACCAACAGCCCCAACTACATCATCACTTTCCCGGGATTCCAAGTGGAGGGGGGCCTCCTCCCACTTCATCTTCCGGTGGTGTAGGGAGTTCTTCCATTCCCTCAACCACTTCCACACCTTCCCAACAACAACAACAACCTTCCAGACCCAGCTCAGTCATTCCACCGTACAACCCTCCACTTGGAGCTGGACTCACTGCTCCCTACCACCCCAACCATCACTCCAGTCCGTATGGACTCCACCATCATCATGCAACGTACCCTCAGTACCACCCACACTTCCCTGCCCAACCTGGTCAGTCTGCGGGAGGAATCCACTCCCCATACTATGCCAACTACCCCCACCTCCAACAACAACAACAGCCACCCCAACCGTCTGCCAAGTCATCCCAGCAGCAGTCCACCCATCCCACAAGTTCCTCCAATTCTGTCGCATCATCTTCAGCCCCTCCGACTTCGTACGCGCAATCACAATCCTCTAAACTAAGTCATCACCCAAGTTACGGTCAACATGGACAACCACCATCAGCTCCATCGCCTGCAGGACAACAACCACCCCCTTCATCGCCGTACTATCATCCCCCTGCGTCGTACTACGGACCTCCACCTCCCACAGCCAACCCACAACAACAACAGTCCGCACAACTCCAACAACCTCCAATAAGTCGACCTGGGGGAATTGTAGGAACTCCTCACAATCCCCAGCAACAAACAAATCACCACCAGGTTCCTGGAGGCTACCCCACTCACCCTCAGTCTTCTGTACACCAACAACACCACCTCCCTCCAGCCTCCAATCCCTACCCCCACTACTCACACATCACTTACCCCACATATCCACCCACCTCTACTAACAACAGACTCGCTTCCACTCCACAGTCCACACCCACTATTCCTGGATCATCTCCGTACCCTGGAGTTGTTGTAGGAAATTACCAGACTCACCCTGGACTGAGACCAACCACTCCCACAGGACCCCCACCGCCAATAGCCCCTGCTTCTTCATACGCACCACCTCCTCCTACGGCTCAGAGTCAGTACCACAATAACACCAGTAGTAATAGTCACCCTCCTCCTCCCACAGAAAAGAGTGGAGGAGTAATTAAACACCCAGGAAGTCCTATGAAACCGCCAGAAGGTCCACCACTCCAAGTACCCATGCCCAAAGGCAAAGGATCACGCAAGAATGTTCTCAATATGATACGAAACACTGTAGAGAGTCGCATGCAAGAAAAACAGGAGAAGGAAAAGTTCCAATTTAACCATCAAACGTGGAACTTCCATGGAAGAAAGTACAACACAACTCTCCCTCAGTTTAACAACAGCAATGGGAATCACGGGGTTGGTCCTGGTCCTGGAAATCATGCAAATCAAAGCTCCGTATCTTTGGGAAGTGCTGGAACAGGAAGTGGGAGTTCTTCCAGCTCCACTAACACAACTACTGGGAGTTTGTACGGATACTCCAAGTATGAAAGTGGAGGAGGAAGTTCAACCTCTGACCCTAATGGTGGGGGAATCCCTGGGGCTATTAATGGGAATGCTATCATGTACCCCACACCTGGTGGAGGAGTTAATAATAATTCCTCCAGTAACAATGGGGGACTTAACAACAATACTACCTCCGGGGGGAGTGGGGGAAGCTCAGGTTCCAACGACACTGCCTCCCATCTCCATCGAATCAGAACTAAGGCTGAGAAGAAACAATTGTTTCCCAATCTGTTGAGTCAGATTGAACAAGAAAACTCTCACAAGGAAGCTGAGAGGATGCAACAGAATAACAACTCTCATGTTTTCTCGGGGAGACCGGGTGCTCATCATCCGATGATGATCAATTCCACTTCGGTTTTTGACTTTAAGGAGGACGATGACGAGTTTAAGCCAAAGATAACCATTCCACAGCCTCCTCCACCTTCCGCAGGACTTGTGGGGGTGGCTCCTAATGCTACAGGAAAGAAACCGAGGTCTCCTAAGAAAACAGATGGGACCGGGGCAAGACGAAACAGTGTTCCAAAGAAAAGTAAAGGATCCTTGGCTGGTAGTGGTGTTGGTACTGCTGCTGGTGGTGGTCCCTTAATAATAGCGAATTCCTCTGCTGAGACGAGTCAACTAGAGAACAATAACAAGGTTGGAGATAAGGCGAGTGGGGGCGAGGCAACCAGTAACCATATTCTTGGTCAGCAGGGTATTCCAGCTACCAAAGCAGTAACTAAGCTTGCAGCTGTTGACTCTATCGATGCATTCTGGGCAGCGTGTGATTCCTTCCTAGATGATCTCCAATCTAATCCCAACAGTATTAAGTCACGGAGAGGTGGATTATGGCAAAAGTTGAAGAGCAAGAGCAAACCAAAGGCGGATGCAAGTGGTGGTGGTGCTCCTGGAACTGCCGCAGGTTCAGGAGGTCCTCCAGTCACGTCCAAAGGAAGGGGAGTTAGAATCCGAAAGAATTCTTCCGAAGAAGACTCAGACTTTGAAATCAATGAGGATAAGTCTGATGACGAAGAAGAAGATGAGGACAGTGAGAGTAACGACGACGACTCTGAGGATGACGATGACGATTCTGAAGAGGGGGGAAATGAGACGCGTTCTCAAAAGTCCGCAGGGTCTTCAGACATTCGGCACAAAAGAAACGGGAAGAAACGGCGAAGTCGAGTGATTGACTCAGATGACGAAGGTTCAGGTGAAGAGGGAAAGTCTGAGAAGACTGGGGAAAGTAAAGCAAAAAGAAAGAGTGAGAAGATGAAGAAGAGTAAAAGTGACAAAGGGAATAGAGGGAAGGCGAAGGACGAAGTTGATGAAACCGAGGAAGGGTCGAAGAAAGGGGGAAAATGTAATAAAACTAGTGCGAAAGTGGAAAGGGGAGAAAGTAAATCTGAAGGGGAAATTAAGGGAAAGAGAAAGACCAAGTCTTCGAGTCGGAGGAGATCTACGAGGAAACGGAAGGTAGTTGTAGGGAGAGATAATGCAGGTGGACTGAGTGAATTGGATGATGACGAAGATGCTACGAGTAGAAGTAGCATTGGTAGTGAAAGTGACAACTCTGAGGATTCAGCGAGTTTCCTTCAGTCATTGGATTCTGATGATTCTGACCGATCTTCAAAAGACTCCGATGAGTCAGAGGACTCTGAGGAGGATTCGGATCAAAGTGTGTCATCCTCTGGAGCTGCCAGTAGAAAGAGAACACGAGGAAGTGTTGGAGGAAGTGGTGGACCTGCAAAGAAAAAGTCAAAGAAAGGTCGGGGAAAGAAAAGCTCGTGGAAGAAGAAGGGACGAAGCACGAGGTCAAAGTCAAGTGACGTGCGGAAAGGGTCTGGAACTCCAGCGAAGCGAACTCGGTCAGGATCCAAGAATGATGACGAGGATGACGATGAAAGCTTTGAGCCAAAAGGTGGATTCAAATGTAGGTCGAAAGGAGGCAGGAAGAGAAAGCTACCTAAGAGAAATTGTGCCCCAATTCCTGGAAACGGAAAGTTGAAGGATATCTCTGGAGAAAGTAAGTGTTCCTGATGCTCCTCAACCTAGTAATATACTTAAGTAATGTAGTAAGAGTACTGAGAAATGCATAATGTACACACATGCAGCATTTGTGATCTTTCGTGGTGCAGCAATTTTAATGGTTTTGACACACAAAGAATACTCTCGATGCAAGTAGCAGCCGTATACTCGACGGTGCGGTGTGCGCTGTGGTTTTGATGAAAGAAAAACATGTTATTATGGGTAGTTTGATACGTTTTCTTATGAAATAGCAAGATACTATAAGTCGTAGGAGTTGGGGAAAGTAGTAGTATTACCACGTAGTGTGTGTTATGTGTGTAGAGGTTGTGAATTTCTCTTGAGAAGGTTTGCAGTACATGTTAGATATACTGTAGAGTAATACAAACACACACATCAAATCTATCGACCTAGTGGCTTTCACTTAGCCAAGGGAAAGTGGTTAGGAAAGACGTACTTAGTTAGCAGCGTAGTGTACATAGTACATACGTATAACGTAGGCAACTCTATAATATTATTGCAGTGGTAGAAGCATGAAACATCAAACACGACTTTCACTTTACTATTTCTGTGGTTCTGTAGTTTACGTAGAAAGACATATCGCCTGGGCTTCTGGTTGACTGATAGGAACATTTGTTTATGACAGACAATGTGGTGTGCCAAGCTGTAGGCTTAATTTATGTCAAAGGATCTCACTTTAAAGTGGATTGAATATGAGTTTCGATCAGACTGTCAAAGGGCTCTGATAAAGTTCCCACAAATTTGGTATTTTGCAAGATAGCCGATAAGTTATAAACTGTATGTGGAACACACACATAATGTTTCAAAGAATCCCTACCGATCGATTTCTGTCAAGGGCAATCTTGTGTAAGACCTCGTGTGGGTGTCAAGTCTAATTGACACTCTTCTTCAAGCCAAAACATTAATATATCATTGACGATGTTCTTCCTTAGATATATCAAAAGGGTAATGGAATAATTATATTTAATCTGAACACGCGTAATACTTCCTATTTTTATATATATACTACCTATCCCACGTAAACTTACAAAATTAATAGAAGGGAATACAGGCAGTAGAAATAATAATCCATGTTTTCCTTTCTTTCCTTTTCATCTTAGCAGCGTGTCCTTGTATAAAAATCTCAGAAAAGAAAGTATAATGTGTCTGTAGCTTTCTCTGGGATGAAACATGAGTAGCTCGTGCTTGTTTCCCTGAGCTCTCCATTATGCTACGCCAAATATTTGAGACACTTTTTCCTTAATAATATTTATAAAACATTATTTACATTTGTATCGGAAATCATCGCAGCCTTTGCCCTTAAACTTCGCATGCATGTGATTGAATTATCTTCGTTACAAAATGTTTATCAACCTTCTGATAAATTAATTACACAGTAGAGGGAATACAATTAGGAAAAATCGTTCAACTGACTGATCGAGTGAGTGTCTGAAGGCGTTTCTTCATCCATGTATGCTCATCATAATAATTACGAGATTTCGGAGGTGCCAAAGTTTTCAAGCTCGAATGATTCTGGGTGCACACAACATAAAAAGTTTGGCATGAAGTCTTTCTCCGTCCCTATAATAACTACTTCCTAATCATTTTGTTTCTCCGTAGTGCGTGTGTTTGTGTGTGTGGAAGCTTTACTCAGAATCTAAGTTCTAATAAGGTCGATTTAGGAGAGAATGACTGTCTCTGGTGAAAAAGAAAGTAGCTACTGGAGCGAGTAGTGTTAGTGAAGTCCAAGTTATGAACTTAAATGAGCCTCACAACATCGTCATTACTTTCCCTGCAACTGCTCTAGTGTTTTCGTATGTAGCATCCTCAATAATAACCATGCAACGAAGGAGCGGACCACTTTCTAACCGAAATGAAACCCGGTCTTTTTTCTCCTTCCGGATCCGAGCTTGCGTACCATAACCAAATCGACTTTCTTTCCCCGTGCAAGAAACTCTGAACATCATCGCTCTGTATCCTTCAACCTTCAGCTTATCTCTTTTTATGTAATGACGAGAAATCGTTAAGCACTATCATCGGACATGCACTCTATTCCTTTCATCATCCATACCATTGCGTTTACCATATTTTTATGTTGTTTCGCAATATATCCACCCACTTACACGTTTATTCATGTGAGGTGCGTGTGCGTACTCATGTAAAATTATGCGTGTATTGTGTTTTGTTATTAACAAATGTACACACACTCTTCTTGTAGGATTAAGAAATATGTACAGAGTTAAGACTGATGCCCACCCCGAGGATTCTGCAGATACCCGAGCTTAATTAAATGTTAATTGTTCCTTCCGCATCTATCTCCTAGAGGATATTTAAGTATTTAACTCGGTAGATAAAGCCCAAATGCCTGCCACGTTGTGAGAGGTTCTTATACCACCACCGCAACATCCCGGAGAGACTGTGTATATAAACGATCTTGCACTTATACTTTTAACCACATAACCTTTGGAGGAACCACACAAATGATAACCCATGTGTAGGTAGTTACATTAATCGTAATTCCACACATACATCCGTCTATCTGAAAATTCTCAAAATGGTTGGCGTGCGTTGCTGCTGCTGTCAGCCTAAAGCTTAAATGCATGAGTACGAACTGATGCACGGTAAAGACTGAGAATAAGGAAAAAGTTTGGTCTATTTCATTCAACTCATTACATTATGACGAGAGAGAGCTGGAAACCCATCACCCCTCCTCGAACAAACACAGAGTTTCCTATTCCTTTCATATCCCTTTTGGGTTTAAATGCACTGTGCTGTCACAAGTTCCTCGGCATATACCTCTCGTATATAGATACTGTTTGTGTAACTTTAACTCGAACTCTCCTTGGTTATTTATTAAAGGGTTATCCACATGTATCTCTGAGCTGGCAGACCAAGTTAAAGGCACGAGGTAGTACAATAGGCAGAGATAGTGGTGACACTAATGCATGCATGGTTGAGCTACATGTTGAGCCGTATGAAATTGGAATCGAATATTATGGATTGGGATTTGTCACTTGCTCGTTTGTTTGGCTTAGTAGTTAGTTAGTACTCCGCCTAGTTGGATAGTTAGGTCAGAATGTCGTTCAAAATATCAAAATACACATTTCATCCCAAGCTGAAGTAAGATGTTGTTAACTCTGCCTGGAAATATTTATTCGCAAGAGTGTACACTACAAATATTTCGTACATATTCAGCATACTTCATTTAATTTACCAAATAGTTTGGCTGTTTCGACACACTTTTGATCATCGAGTTCACCGAAAATTGTAGAAGTTGTGATGTTATACGAGAGTATTAGAAAGTGTTGCAAGTATTGCGATTTTATACAACTTGCAACTTGCTGAGTGTTTCAAAACAATGGTGTTAATAAAATTGAATCGAAGCATTCATCCAGTTGGCAATATGGGGTTCAATATTCCTTTGCACAGCAGCAGAAGTTTCAATTTACAAGTGAAACACACACCTGACAGAGGACAACAGGTAGAGAAGTTGTGTAAACCTGGAGGAAAGGTCATACCATCGGACAGTCCGGTTGTCTGAATGTTTTTCGGAAAGAAACTATAAAAAGAATCATGTGGTGCAGGCTGAGATCTTCTAGAAGTGTTGTGACACGGAGTCACGAGAAGCGAACGAAGGCTAAGCATTGTTGCAGATGGTGTAAGTAATAATAATAATGATATACAAGGAACTTACACATTGACATTTCCGAATTTTATCCCATCACCTTCCAGTAATTTAATATCAAACTTCATTAAATATAATGAACCTGTACAAGTGGAAACTTACTCGATCTCTCTCTCTTCTCTCAATCAGTTCATGTCCACACACCAAATAAAAATTCATGGAAAGCAAATGAAGTCATCTACAAACGGTCTTCATTCCCCATTAATGTTTTTCAGGCTGTTAGGTACTGTCAGCACATCATAGTACACTGTGCTTAATAACATTAACTATTACTACCAGGAGCCACAACAAGTGCAAAAATATTTTTATAATCTACAGTAGGCTTCTACTATTAATCCACGCTTATGAAACTGGTCACACATATCCAAGTACGAATGATTCCCATACACCAAACGAAAAACTCAATCATTTAAAAGCATCATACTTTTGGGACCATACTTCTCACCGCACAGTATGTGTGTGTGTTACTTAATGTAGTTAACATATCTGAGATGCCAAGTGTTTTAGTTCACTAAGGTTGGGAACAATTTGAAGGCTAAGTATACTTTTGCATCACTCGAGCGTAATTATTGGTATCGCAGTTTTTCTCTCTGTGCAGTCATTCTACACTTGAGCCAAGTCAACTCTAAACGCATAAAGTCAAATGTAGTTTGGCCATTTTTCTAAAGTTTGGTCGTGATACCTACTTCATGAGTAATACTGAGTAAATAGACATCTCCTTCCTCAGTATCATTGAGATTTGTAGGTGATATCTCGTTACAAACTATACTTCATAATGTAGCCCCCCTACCATACGAAAAGTGAGCAGTAGTCTAAAATAATTCTAGCACGATCATCAGTTATTAGTATCAGTGAGAGTTCGTCTTCGCAATTGGACAAACACCACATCAACACGATGAATCTGTTGATGTGGAATAAATCACTGGAATAAAATGTCTGAAGTGGTATATAATCATAATCAAGCATATGTTCTGTTGGATCACAATTAATTGATTAGTGTTTAATGTATAGACTGTGTAGGTGGAACCCCTGAGCGTCTAATCTAATAGGTGATAGTGATTCGATAGGGTGATGAACCCAATTAGTACTAATAATCCTCAAAACTAATACTGTATTTGCCTTGAGACTTCTAATAATTAAGTTTTTATGTGAAATCAGTGTTCATCCTCGAGGCTTGAGAAGTGCAAGTGGGAGAATGTGTAGATTAATCTGAGATTTTTGATGGAATTAACTCCAGCGACCCAAATACTTTCAACGAGAATTTCAGTTCGCGTCATCTTCTGTAATTTCATGACGGAATTTCAGAGGCATTTGAAACTCCGCATGACTTTGTTGCACTCTCGGGTTGTTTTGTAACTTACACCGTATGGTGTTTGACTCACCATTATTATACTACATTCAAGAGACTTGGCAAGAGAACAAGAAATGTGGAGAATGCCTGCGAAAAATTCCTATTCAATTTAGTTTGAATCGTGATCTCAATCTTTTGATCTTGAGTTTCTCGATTCTGGTCAACCTTGAGGAAGAATAGAGATTGTCTCGGGGAAAGGGAAACATATAAATCTCATTTAAAAATGGATTATTATTTTCAAGAACCTCGTGTGTATCAATGTACCATGCAGAGTTCCATGAGTTGCTCGTGTGTCAAAAAAGGTAGTCCAGTATGAATTTAATAATGTGCATGTTTCTTTTAAACTATATTATAGATCTTAGGTGGCTTAGTAGAAAGAACTAGCGATATGAATGTGCAGAATGGAAGTGAGGATGTGTTGTTCACGTACATATGTACAGTACAGTGATTTAACCACAGAGTGAAAGATAATTGAATTTGAGGTTTTCGTATGAAAGAAACTCATTAGTTGCAAATCATAGCGAATTCCTTCACTGACCACAGATCACTGCTGCTGCATGTTTGAAATGTCAGATAAATACCATTGAGTAAACTGGCTATGTTGGCTAATGGGGAAAAGTGTGCGTTAAGTGGGAGACTTTCTCTACAATTTATTTTCTTGACAGGTGGAGAAGACGGGGAAGGAGGATCCTCCGGAGAAGAATGGATAATGCGAGGAGACCTGACAAAGAAAAAGCGTAAAATAGTCTTCGGCGATGGATCTGATTTCCGCCAACCTGGATGGGAAGAAGAGCTTATAGATTTTAAGAGGAAGTTGAGGATGCCTCAGAAATTGATCCAAGTGGCCAAGCCATCATCGTTGACTATGTCGCCTACACAATCCGCAGCTTCGTCTGTAATAGGAGAGAAGGGATCTACAACAACATCAAACACCACGTCATCTGTTGCAGCATCAGGAGCGATGGGAGGACCAATTCTGTCTGCACCCAGTGGACCTGCCCCAGCCACGTCCAAAGACGAGCCATCTCCAGCAAAATCAGCCAAAGAGAACAAAATTCCCCCAGGAACAAAAGGAGGAAAGCGTCATGCAGAAAAGTCACCTGGAAAGGACAAACCATCGCTCCATATTGACGCTTCGTGTACTCCAGCCCCACTGGAGAGAGAAGGAGGTAGCAACAAAAAGATTAAAGGTCGTCCACCAAAAAGTGCCAATATGAATTCCACACCTCAAGATGACGACGGGCCTCCTCTCCTGGAACCCATGTTACCTGTCAAAAGCACCAAAACCAAATCACCTGAAAAGACCAAAGGGAAAGGCAAAGGGAAAGGAGGAGGGCTGGCAGGAGTCCTTTCCACGGAAAAGAAATCTGAAGCATCTGAATCTCCTTTAGATGATCCAACAATAGAAAAGGCTGTGGAGCGTATGAAAGCTGCTGCAAAGCGAGACAGAGCAGCCCAAGCTGCAGCAGCAGCAGCTGTAATTTCCACTGTATCTGGGGGAGTATCCGCTCCATCCGTAAACACAGGAAAGTCCGAGACCCTTACAGAATCTAAAGGGAAATCCTCTCCTGGAGGAAAAATTAGTGGTGGTAAAAAAGGGAGCAATAAATCGTTAAATTCGGAAGAAGATTTGCCACTGCCATCCCCACTTGGAACGAATTCATCTCCAGTTGCCTCTTCCATTCCTGCCAACTCTGCCGCATCAACTCCTCCTCCAACTACGAAGAAGGGGTTCCGTCGAAACAAGTTCAAAAGTGGATTTGACTACATCCGGAAGAAGAAAAAGATTGCCACGAATCCCGATGGGTCTCCTGCACCACCTCCACCCAAGAGAGTTAAGGTAGGTTCATTTACACATTATCTCATTATCCCAACCAACCGTATATACTCCACTTCATTCATTTTCCTTTTTTGTAAGACACAATGAATGATTCACACCACTTCGCATACCTTCACACCTACTACTCTTCCAGTGTATTTATAGTATACCCAAACTTTCTCCAATAATGAACTATTAGATCATTCCTCCAGAGTAGTAGTATTATTATTAGTTATCAAAACCTTCGCAATTATTTGCCAAGCGTATTAAATTCCCATACCTTTATGATTATGGCTTGCTCAACATATTAAATATTTTTGTCCTATTTTTTATGCTTCCCTTAAATGCATCTTCACATCTCATCTCACTGTACAACCCGACACATCAAAATATTTGTGACTCGGTTCTCGGTGTTTGGTGGTTGGACATTGGCCACCCATTATTTCATTCACTCATGAAATATTGAGTAAGTACAGACTTGCTGTACATTCATTGATGTTCAAGTTTATTTTTAAACTTTTACTTTTTTGTAACTTCTCCTTTGCATCGGACTTTATTTGCATATCTTGTACTTTGTGCTTAAAGTAGAAAAGTCTTTTTTTGCTATGTGCAATGCATCTGCACACCGCAAACTCTTAAATATGGAAATGTACAAAAGCTTTTACTGTACAAGAGTTTCAAATTTCAAAATGGTGGAAGAAAATGAAAAAGTAATTCTTGTGCATTCTCCTTTGATGTTATTTCCTATTTGTGCAATGGGATTTGATGGAAAATTGTTCGGATGAAATTTTAATGAGATTGTTTCTTTCTTTGATTCTCTGTTCATTTGTTCACGTCCGGATGCAGACTGCGATCGAAAAGAACACAACGGTGGAAGACATTCAGGTTGAGATTCGGGGTTGGGTGTTGAACAAGGGACACGGGGAAACAGCTCTACACCGAGCAGGTCGACTGGGATATCCGGATGTTGCTGCGTACTGCCTGGAACACGAAGTCTGCTCTCCGAATTGCAAGGATAATGCGGGATACACACCACTCCATGAATGTTGTATTAAGGGGAATTTGGAGGTTGCCAAAATCTTACTCATCTACGGAGCCAACCCTTCTGCTGCTGCACCGGGTGGCATTCGGTAATCATACAATCCGAATTATTCCATGGGTTTTAAATGGTGAAGAATGAATCTAATGAGAGTTTCTTTTTCACACAGACCTCTGCATGAAGCCTGTGAACATGGACACGTGGAACTAGTCAGATTGCTTATTTCTTACGGTGCAGACCCTACCTTGACCACCTATGCTGGACAGTCTCCCCTGGAGCTTGCTGAACCACATGAAAGCGTGAGATTACTTTTGGAGCAACATATCAACGACGTTCTTGGAAAGGAAGACAAGTCTTGGGAGTTCCGAGGATCTGGCTCATGGACTGAAGACCCTCATGAATTGGGATTCGACGCTACAGCCGATCCTCCTCCACCTGACCCTGGCCTTGATGATGACCTGGACGGGTTTGAGTTTGAAAGCAGTGAAATCCCTCTCCCTCCGCTGTACAAACTTAAGGTACTTAATAACTTTCCAAGAATTTACCTACTCATACG
>JAQGAB010001547.1:0-15760 GCA_034696565.1 Isotomurus graminis
TTCATTTCATTCTATTGTTCTTCCTTGTGTGTTTTAGCAATTTCTTCTAAGGATGAGGACGACGTGGGGAATAAATTTCGGTGTAATGGTTATTCGGAAGAATTCTTGGACCGAATCGAACCCAACGGGAACATTCTCAGAGCTAAACAACACAGCAGCACATCAGATGCCCGTATCGGTAAGCGACTATACTTCTTCGTTTGCACTTTTCGTCTTTTACTTTTTATTCTATTCATGCAATCACAATGGTGTGAGTGGACTCGGTTCTTTAAGTGAAAGCGTGTGGAGCTGTACAATAAACCAACAGTAGGTAGTTCAAAGTCAAACTAGTTACCAGTGGGCATTGTGGATGGGCTGGTTTTCGTGATCTTTCCTGGAGTTTCATACTATTTTCTACTTGGCTGGTGCAAGACCTTAGCATAAGCCGGACGATAGACAAATCCAACTTAGTTTTCCTAGTTTTGTGTACTTTCAATAGTCTAAACACGAGGAAGGGTCGAATTGAAAGACACGGGAGATTCCGAATCCAGAGACTCAACTAAAAATTCAATTTGCTTCTTTACCACTCGCACTGCTGCATGTGCAATGTCACCTAGGGACGTGGACATTCGAGTTTCATCTCCCCTTTCTTGCTGTACAACTTTTACTATAAAGAGAGGTTTACTTATTTTGGTATTTGTTTTGTAATGGAAATTTAACTCCATTATAGAATGGTTCTCTGTGAAAAAGCGACGCAATTGTGCAAATTGTAGAAACTTTATATACTTCTATTACTACCCACAGCTAATCAATAGAATATATGAATGTATATATATATATATGTATGTATGAATCAATAGACCAGTTTCATGGAATTAATATACGTGAGAGTTTAGTGATAATTGAATTGGAGAAAGTTTTAGAACTTAAGATATCATTTATGAGGTTTTTACGATCAAGATAGCAGAATACTACGAAATATTTTTCTTATTCAGCCACAGCTTCTTTCGACACAGTAGACCAACTACCAAACTACCACTAACCATTGTTATCGCGTGCTCATGCATAATGCACGAAGTTGGAGTGTCATGTTGAGGTAACTGGTAGGCAGATATTTTTATTTTACAGTGTAAAATGTATACGTTCTTCAAAGAGCAGTGTAAGCTTTCTCCACTCGCACTGAATATGGAGGTGGAATAATCGTGTCTGTGTTTTTAAAGAATGATTGTCGCTCACAAAGACGTTAGATTTGCATAAACCAAGCAGGTAAAAGAGAAAGTGGGAACTTTTCACTGTTTTATTCCCTGTCACGCCTGGATCTACGTTCTACACGCACGTATATGTGTATACATATAAGCATACGAAGAACCGTCCTCCTGGCTGACTTTTTACCTTTCCTCCTCGTTCTTAAAATGGAAATTTTCTTTCAGTCTTCTGGCAATACATACACACAGACACTTCTTTGGTTGAGTAGGTACATGAAAAAAGACAGAAACGATGGAACAATACGAGACAGAGTGGCGTCTGCTTGTCTCTCTGCCATTTCGGTTGAATTTTCATATGTCAAAATGAAATATGCATCTCGTTAAAAGAAGAAAGCTTGACGGATCGAGGGACTGTGGAAGAAAAACTCTTGTGTGACTTATTATATGACCCTTCCCATCTTTCCGTCACAAAGTTTCTCATTCCATTCGTCCTTCTCAATCTCATCTGAGTGTTTACATATTTTTTAAACTCTTTAAAAATACGAAAACCTCATTCAACTCTGAGTGCATAGGCACTCCGTTTCATCTTATGTGACTCTTGTTACTTTATCTCAATTTTTTTACTTGAAAACTTTGAATGCATTCTTGATTTGTCTGTGTGACGGTGGCTGGGGTGTCTGCTTTATACAAGTTTCCTCCGATGTGTGTGTTGTTTCAGTGTAATGTAAAATGTAACTGGAAAAGTAAATTTTTTACTCGTCCAAGATGAGTAGGGAGTGTCACAGTTTTTTCATTTTGTCTTATATTAACATACTAGGCGAAAGTTTGGTATGCTTATGCTACTTGTCTGAATGAAAGAGACGACGGCTTAGGTGTAGTACTGTCTCAAATGCACTTGCTTTTAGAAAACTATTTGTTTTGGTTTCAAAAGTAAAGCTTTTTGATGTTTGCTCCCCATCCTTAAAGCTTTTGATTTTGTGACAAAACTGTGTGTAGTATTTTGGAACTGAGTGGTCTTTTCAGTGAACGGTAATGCTGCTTTCTTCAAAAATTTACCTTGAGGCTAAAGATCGTTAAAGAAGTAATATAAACCACACATACCAAAGCTTTTCCGGAGTCCTATGGTACGATGGCTTTGAATTGAATGTTTGAAAGCGTTTCAAGAGATAAAAAGACTTAATTGAGCAATTTTATACCCATTGAGTAAAGACGAATGGGTGAAATGGAAAGCAAAGAATGAGAACAGGAAAGCACTTAAATTTGGATTTCTGTGCTTTGTACGTAAGGTTGAGTCACAAAATTAGACTGGGAGAGCTTGAGAAAGTACTTCGAAAGACGCGTTACAATATTTCGTGAAATATTCTCATTCCGCATCTTAACGAACCGAATCTTGCTTGCTTTAAGTCGTCTAAGGAGAAATGGGAAATATGCAAATTATGAAAATATGAAAGGAAACTTTCTGGTACAGTGAATGGTTACAGGAGGAACAAATTATTCTGTACTGGATGATTTATGAACGCTTACTTAATTTATCACCTTCTCTGCTATTCACGTGGTTTTCTCCGATCTCGTTCTTTTGGAAATCTTTTAGGGGAGTACAGAGAATGATCACACGTTTCTGAACAATCTAAAAACATGTATGACCCCATTTACCTCCTACTACTCTGGAAGAGATTATTCCAGAGTGATTTATGAATTATACGTCGCTTCTAAAAAGTAATGTTGCAGCCCACATAATTCTGTTCTTTCTACATTCTACAGTCCTTTCACATGTGTAGTTTTGTGTAACATCTTCATCCAATATCTTAGCAAAACGTTTGATACGAGGAATTGAATACACGATTAAAATGGATACACAAAGCGAATACATGGAATTGCATAGACTGTTACACACATATTACTTATGCCGTGCAAATTACTTCAGGGCTAAAAGTATTGTGAAAAATGGTAAATCTTTCAGGGTACACTACCCGTTTGTATTAATTATTGGGTTTTTTGTGCGATCTATATTACACTATGGAAGAAACTGATTATCGATATCGGGATAGGAAACTGTTAGGACGATATGCATAGGTAGTTCGTTGACGTATTTTATCGGTTCTAGGATCTAATCATCGGTTTCTAGCCGTCTAAACCTAAATAGGTGTTCACCTTATGGCAATTCTGCGAGCTTTCTCCAGTATTCTGTGTCCCAGGCCCCAGCTGGATCCATTGGGATTTAACATCTAGAGATATTAAAGTCTCAAGCAGTTGAGTTCGGCAAGGAATAACGGCTTGCGGTGTGCTTGAACGGTTATTATTTATGTGGGTTAAAAGTACGTCCATAATGAGCGCAAGGATATTAGAAGGGGCTTGATGTTCTTGTCGTACACTTTGAACCCTTTGGGTACGAGCATAAGGAAGGGAAATGTCGGGGTGGTTGGAACAAACGAGTGTAAGATGGTTAGATTATGGTACTAAATCTATCCACGAGCGGAGGTTAGGCTGCTTTCTCCTTTGAAGATGAGAGAAACGGATTGAGTTTGACATGAATGGCTGATCGATCTGCCCTCGATGGCGGAGGACTTTTTATGCTCTAAGCTTTTGTCATACGTATGTATTGTCTCCCAAGGATAAAGGAGAAAGTCGCGAACCCAGACTGAGATTCAAGAGGACGTATAATAATATAATATTATTAGCTTTTGAGGTTTTTATTTCTCCTCCCCTGGACAAAAGCAGTTATTGCAGAGAGAGAAACAGTTTTGGACTTGGAATTATATGAGAAGCATCAATATAATAGTGCCACTGTCGCCTACTATCTTTCCGAATGAATGGCCGTGTCATCATTCTTCGCTACAGAATTTCATCAAGTCGTGGCACGTGTTGGTCAGCTTGTACTTTATATGTGGAGGTTTCTCATGATTAGTGAAATTGTTAATTCGTACCTACAAGTTTTGCAATAGCTTGTAAGAATAAAGTTACATAGTTTCAGTTTCTGTTGAGCAAGCAAAAAGTACTTTAGTTAGTTTAAGATGAACATTCTAGAGCTCTTTCGTATAGATTAAACTTTACATTGGTTTAGACGTTTGTCTAGAGTCTCATGTTAAGTAAAAATAAAACGAAGAGACTAGGGACACTAGAGACTGAATCGACTGCGTGCGTGGATGAAGAAAGTAAGATAGACAGTGTAAGTGGAGTGGAAGTCTTTTCCCTACGATTCACACCCAAATTACATTAGCTTAGTGCTTAGTGGTCTCCTGGAATATGTTGCACTTGCACAACACAGCCACGAAGGAAAGAAGGAAGTTCAAGTTTGGTGAGTCATGAAATCGAAAGGGCCTCACAAGTCAATGTCAAATGACGAGTGTGCAATTAAGGTTGGCACTTCTTCCCATTCAGAGAAAGAGGAGGAAATGAAAAAATTAAGTTGCTGAAGATAAGATGCGTGATGTAGCTTTGCATGTGAAAATAGAGTCTTCTGGTTTATTTATAAGTTTGTGAATGGATGGTACATGATCCTCTGTAGCTTTGTAGGTGGAATGCAGTTTCTGTTGTGTCTTGGCTCTTGGCTGTGTAACAAATCGACTGTCGTGAACTAGAAGAAACATGTGCGATGAGTTAACTGCAACACGAAGCAAAGTGAAGATGAATGCTTAAGCAGTTTACTCATTTTAATGGTCGAGATGAATGAATTGTAGGTTTGAGTTACGATCCTGCGTTGTCATCTTTTTCTTGTTTTGCATGCTTTTTAAAAACTGTACTAATAATTATTGAAGGTCAGCACTAATCTAAAACGAATATTTTCAAGAATAAATTCACATTTGGTGAGGTAATTTGGTGGAAGGAAAGAGTAAATCTCTTTGAGCTGTCGTTTCTGTGCTATCTTTAGTTAGTTAATCCTTTCCTTTGCTATCTTAATTTTTTTGCGTTATCTTGCGTTTATTTACTTCACTGGTAAGTATCTAGCTGCGCTTGATTCAAAGTCCAGGATGTCGTATAGGGTAGATTAAAGCCATAAAGCGTGTAGATCAGTGCCTATTTCTATTCCATTTCCATCCGACGAACCCCAGTTGCTAGTTGCAGTTTGCACTAACAAGGCTAGCTGTAGAAGTGCGTTCCACGGGATGTTTTGGTGGGGAAGGATACCCCGAATCGGTAGTTATTATTATGGTAATGAAAGAGTTATGATTCGGAGAAGAGTTTCTGGTTGAAATGTACAAGTATAGAGTTATTTTCGGATGTTTCCCAGCACGTTAAGATCATTCGGATGAAGCTGATGAGGATACACGGAGGTTGAGTTTGGTGGGGGAACTTAATGCTGTATTTGCTCTGCTTCTTTTACTCTCTCTGGTAATAAATTGGAAACGGTACAGATCAAATATCTTCCCCTACATTACCGAATTACTTTCTTTTGCACTTACAGATCTATGTATCATAAAACATGTCCTATGCAAATACGCATCTCCCGAAATTTGTTCATGATTACAGATCGAATCATCCAGTCGTAAACCGAAATTGTTGGAGTGTTACACAAGGGCACTTCTATAATTCAACATCAGATGCAATAATCTTCGCCCTTCGTTGCAGCTCTTTATGAATTCGCCTGTGGATAGAATCTTCTATAATAATTGGTTACGTGCTTAGTACTCGAATTGAATTCTTAGTTGCTTTAATTCAGTAAAGATTATAAAGGAACTAGCGCTGAGGATACTGTGACTGCAAGATATCTCAAGAATCAAGAGATCACGGCACAGGGAAACCATTTGCGTAATAAGAGGAAATTATTTCCCAATGTATAAGTAGTTGTCCCACAGTTAAGCATGCAGCTATTTCACCGCCGAGGGTCAAAGATTTTAAAGACGCCCGGAACCTTGAAAGTCTAGAGCAGGGAGAACTGCATGAAATATTCACGTCACAACCATTTTGTTATTAATGTGGTGATTCAAAAACCCATTATCGCCTTTGGTTTAGCTACCAGAAAGTAGACTAGATCCGACTGCATAATATATTAAGTGTACTCGAGATCGTAAACTGAAATTCGACTGCTTCCTTGTAAATGTAAATTTGCTAAGCACGTTTCAGTTGAATGTTGGATTCTATACAGCCCAACTATTTTGAACTCAATGACTTTATACTTCCTCTCAGGTCTTCCTAGTTCGCATTCTGTCTTTGATGTATTTCAAATTATTTATCAGCTGAAGAATTAGAGCGGAGCATTTATTATTTCTTGTGAATTTTCGTTGGATTCTGTGAGACAAACTATTTTTCATAGCTGGCAACCAGTACAATTTTACTATTATTGCAATAGTGTTCATGTCATGTCCTTTGGCTATGGTTTTTTATGCAAATTATCAACATCATACTCTTCTTAAGCCTTGAGCAGTAGCATTATTTCCGAAAATGTTAAGATCTCTGGAAGCGGATTTGGCAAAGAGCTAGTAAAGCAGGCTTAAGAAATACCACAAGGATTCTTAGCGCTCAACCTTTTGGTTCCTGTGTATGCACGTGGTGAATTTTTTAAAAGTATAAGATTATATTATGCATCTTTTCATATAGTTTGAAGTACTTTGAAGATTAACATGACTTAAAGATAGACGTGCGAGTAAGTTGTGTATCTGTTCTGTAAAGTAGCACCATTTTTCGCTTTTCACCACTTCGCAACTCATGATTGAATTGACGTACGTCAGCCAATTTACCTGAAACACAATGCCACACATGATTTACCTTTTGGGAGTTCAGCTAACCGCTCGAATTACTTAATTAAGATCAACCAACGCATCGCTTGAAGGTGAATGTGATGACTGATGTCCATGGTAGTATTGTATTTCATTTTCAATCATTTCCTCCTCGGTTAACGTAGGCGTGGGTTTCTCAGTGATTATTCTGTTAATGTAAAGCAAACAGTAGATGACAGAGTATGTTTCAGCAATCTGGGGTTTTAGATTCTTGACTAATTAGGGGCTGTCCTAATTGGCATATTGCATCTGTTGCGGAAGGGTGAACCGGAGAAAAAGAGATTTGTTGAAAGACAGACCTTTCTGCCACATAAGCTTAATCATATTTTAATGACCTACGCTGATATCAAAAGTTTGTACCTCGAGCCTTTGTACCTACTGAAAATTTCGTTTCACAATATTTTAAGTATTAAGCCTCACGTTGAGAGGTACTAGTAATAATCATGCTCCTCGACCATGGAATAACTATTTTGGAAGATCCAATTTAATTAGCTAAGCCATACAAAGAGCTTTTACTGACTGAAGAAGTATTATTGTGAGGTTCTTTATGAACAGGTTCTGAAAATTCGCCCAAGGATTACTGAACTGAAAGCACGTCATCACTCATCATTGTCATCCTATGTGGCTTTCAGAAAGACATTAGAATGCATGTTCATCTGCTTTTACTAGCAGCATTAGTGGAAAAATGGTGCTTTCTGTGGGGAAAAGAAAGCGATGATCCACAGTGATCTTGTAACTTGTGAAAGAGAGCAGACCTTGACACGCTGTGACTGTTGGCAATTTCCATGTTAATCTCTGTTGGTCGTGGGTGAGCACATATGCACTGACGTGCCATTTACATGTGCCAAAAGAAACATTTCTGGCTTCAAATGGGCGAAGTAAATGCCCTTTTGTTTACTTTATTACTGCATAGGGGAACTCTACGAGCCGTGGAGTGTGTTGTGGAATATGCTAGTAGTGACTCTAAGGGGTGTTGCTGCAGTTCACTGGTGATCTAAATGACGACTTTACTACCTCAAACACATGTATCATTTCAGCAATTTCATGTTGAAACGACACACAGTTTACAAATGAGGTCTTTTCCACTTAATGCGTTCGTACTTGTCACTTTCTTTCCTTGCCATTGATGTATCTGCAAGTATGTACATGAAGTAAATTAACAAACTTTTATTGCTTAGGCAGCTTGGACTCCAATAGTTTGAGTGATCTTGAGACAGAGGTCAAGGATAAGGTATAAAAATAGCTTGGTTTATTGAGGAAATGCATATATACAACTGATGCAAAGTGTAGTCTTGTTCATCGTTGGCAGCATCTTGATATATTATACCATGGAAGCATAGATAAGCATCACTCGAGAGTAGTTTCTTGAGTAAACTTAGCGCAAGATAAGCATCTACCACTTACTATTAGTCAGCATTTATTAAAGATATATTACAGGAAAGGAGATACGGATGATTAAGTCCGCACAGATGTTGTTACAATGAGAGTTGTGTGCTGAGATGCTTTATGTGTGTGTTTTGTGACTTGTGACTAAAAGCAGCTTTTTCATTTGAATCCGTAGCCGTAGTCGAACTGTTATGCTCACAAGTTTTTCCGTGTGATAGATCATTAGAAATGGAAATACTCACGTCTTCTGAGCGGAAATGCAGTTTCCAAAAGCAAAGGTAACCAACGACTTATAAATGACGAGAGTTAAGGATGAGACGGAGCAATAAAAGGGTAAAAGTCATTCGATAAAGTTTTTTGGCCAATAAAGGGAATGAAAATGGGCATTTTCGGGTGGTTTTTCCAACAAGGCTTTCAGATGAACGTTGCTCACTCATCAAGAAAGGAGAAATTGTCTAGAGTGGTTGACTTGCGGGGAACTTTCTTTTTGTGAAAGGTTCTATTGTACCAACCGATAGGAGAGTATATTCAAGTGGACTTGTTCATTTACAGACAGTAACTTCGTTGGTTTACTTTGTTCTTCATTTCATTTATACAAGATTGTTTTCTTACGCTTGTGTTTGTTATAACCTCTTGGAAGAAATAGTGGACTGCCTAGAACCGCTCCGCAAAAATCAGGCTGATAACGATTATGTAGCTAGATGAAGTGAGAGGATGAATTCAGTCAGTAGTAAGTACTGACGATCATTTGAGAGTTCTTCTGTCTATGGGCAACGTTAATGTATATTGGTACCAAATGAGATGTTTGATGATACGTCTTGGATTTTACGGTGGTTTCATTCCTACTTTTTTTGGCTTCCACAGATTGGCATCAAACAAACGGTTGTAGTAACGACCCACTACCCCCGGTATCTCGCCAACTCTCAGTTTCCAGTGATTCCAAATTGTTGGACGATGCTGGTTCAGAGGAAAAGGATGAGGAGGAGCCCCAAGTCATTCTTCGGCAAGGAAGAAGACCCCCTCGACCTAAATCTGAAGTCTTTCTCTCTAAAGATCAACGGCGTTCTAAGCGATACTCTGCTTTTGGGGTAAGTATTATGTTCTAGTCTATTTTCCTCTAAGAATTCATCTCCAAGAGAATCCTACTTTCAGGTCCTTATAGAGGTGTCTTTTACCACCACTTTTCCATGCTCTTTTCCCCTCCCCTCTCTGTCAGTTGTTTTGCTGTTTACTCAGATCTTCTGAAGAGCCTGTTTGCTCAGTTATCCTTCAAAAGGTTAAAAGCTCTTTTTAACCATTTCCAACACGTTTCAGAGATTTTCATCTAAGCTGGAGAAACTTATTTCTATGCTAAGCAGTGAGTTTAGTGGAGTGGTTGAGTTACAGGAGATTAATTTAATGGTCTGAAAAATTAGTGGTTCATTGTGATTGCTTTCGCATTAGTTTAAGAACCAATAAAGGATCCATCCGGTTTAAATGGTGAATTCCAAACATGTCGTGCGGTAGAAGAAGGCGGAAATCGGAACGACAGTGGCTGAGAGAACCATGTAATTGCTTCCTCCTCCCACTCATCCTTCTTGGAAAGAGTGATTAGGTCATTTGTAAATGTAGGAAAATGACCCGACAAAAAGAGCGAAGATGGCGAAGACAGGTAGAGTATTTCTCGGTAGGGTTGAGTCTGACAGTCCCATCGATCTCAGCTCTCTCCTGAGAAGTGTACGGCTAAGATAGTGAAAGTACCGCTTTCTACATGTGGACGTTTAATGAAGCCGAAGCATGAGTCAATTAGCCGTGAAGCTCTCTCATAAACTTACCTGCTAAGAAAGTCACTTTTCTAAGAGACTCGTGCAATGTAAAAGGGGGTATGAGAAAATTAATGATACGGTTCTTCAACTGCGTTTTTAGGAATTGCATGATATTACTCGGTAAGTAGTAAGTACGGAGAAACCTCAAATGTACCGTGAGGAAGGTGAAGGGTGCGTAAACCTTTGGCTATAAGAAGTCCCTAATGACTGCGTATTGTACGTATATACCCTTGTGGATAATGCAAGCAAAAAGTAACATTCGCTAGACTGCAAGATAAATTGCATTGAGATGAAGTTCCAATGATCCTTCGTGGTTTTTGTATCGCGTTGAACTTGACTTTGTTGTGTGTTTGGAATGGCCATTAATGTGAAGTGTTATTTATAAACCACAAGCATGAAAGCTAGGACTGCACACGCAATACAACTGCATTACGCAATACGATACCCGGAATATTCGGCTCGGTTTCAATTTATTTTTGTGGATTGCATGTCGAAATTTAGAAAATAGGAAGTAAATATAACTCTAGTATATTAGACAAAAGAAGATACATTGATCTATTGTAATGTTAATCAAAATGAATAAGAGAAAAATATTGGAATTCTGATTCTGTAAGCTTGGACTGGAAGAGTAGTAATCAGAGATGATATAAGAACTGACTGAGTGTAGTGAGTATCAGCAGTAGTGTATCGATCGAGGGAAAATTATTTGTCCACGAGCAAATACTTGGAGGATGTGATGATGATGTTAAACGAAAGACTTCTTTCCTTTTACCGAAATGAGATTCATCGAAGGGTCCGCCTTCATTTTCATCAACACCTCATCTTCATGACCACGCCAACTGCTGCCACTAAAACTGCTCCAGTGTGATCATTAGGCACGCTTTCTGTTTTACCCACGTAATAAAGAGAAAGTCACGAGTTAAGTCAAGGAGCATCTGGAAGAGCAACTACCAAGATGAAGACTGACTTGAGACACTATCTAAAAGCCTCACTAAACTCTTTTCAACTTCCCCATCTTCCATTCATAAAATGATGAATTCTGATATTCCCTAAAAGCCTTCAACTCCCCAAACTTCCCGAAGCATCTCATAACTCACTATCCTCTCTGAGTATTTGCACAATGGCTATGGAGGAGTACGAGTCCATTTCCCGTAACAATGTTGCAGAGTCCACAATGGGAGCATCAAGCCCTAATGCACTTATCTCTTCGGTTGTGTATTCAGAGGCAGCATCTGTATGCAATGACCCTTGCAGATCTCCCTGCCCTTCCGCCATAACTGATTCCCGTCTTCCAGGGTTGCTTCTAACAATACAACAATGATAATGCATTTGTATTGAATTTCTTATTAGAAATATGTCTTGTATAACATTGCCTAAGGTTGTGTACCTTGGATCCTACTAGATTTTAAGTTGTGCCGTGCCATGTCAGATCCTTGCTTTTTCTACCATAGCCTTGAGAATGGCACGGGTTTACTTGGGGCTATTATATTGCACTATAATTGGGATATAGTATTGCGGTTACATTTATTAGACACAGACGGTTACCTCTAGTGAAGTCTTAAATTAGCCATCAAATAGTAAAACTACTGTTTTACGCAGCGAACCATTTCACTTTTATTAGTATGAGTTTAACTAGAGGCCGACATAAATGCTTGTAGATTCGAAATGCGAAATACCATTGTACTGTTTTGGTTTTACAACTTTTTGCAATTAAAAAGTCTGTAACTCGTGAGACGGCAGATGCGACAAACCTCAATCGGCTCTTCACTTTTTACAACTTTCGTAAAAGTGATCTGACGACAGTTTCATGTAGAAAGTTTAGTTTTAGGAGAAATGAGTTGCCCTCGACGAAGAAGAAGTTAGAACATACAAAAGTGCCGTTGAGCATCTCATATTTCTTCTTTTATACACGAAGTGCGTTGGACTTGATGTCATCCATCAATTCATTCAATTTGGTAATTCAGTCGCGTTTCACAATCTCTCTTGGGTTGCCTGTCCACTCTCTCTTTATTATGATTATTACAGATCGTAGTGGGGATCCTCCGTGTGTGAGGTTTTATTTCAACACGGGAAAGCAAAAGGCCCGCAGGTAACTGTGTAACAGTGTGGCTTCGTAATAACGTGTAATGTAGGAGGAAAGGAAAGAAGACGGATGTCCGTTCAGGTTGCCTTGTAGGAAACTTACTACCGTATCACTTATTAGTTTAGTAAAGAAGAGTATTTCTGCCGATGGTTCTGCTGGTCTCTCACTATATTTTTAAACCCCCACTGGAGATTGAAGCATAAATATAATGGTGTGTTGAAAGACCACTGAGTTAGTGGTCACTCCAACTTCTTTCGGATCGGATTTCTTTACCTCCTGCGATCCATAATGATGACAACTTTCTCGGGCGTGTTGCGATTCAATAGGATGTCAATGTAAGAGCTTTCATTTTCATTCCCCTTGAAGTTATTTTTAGTTAGTCGGTGGTTTTTGGTAGTGGAGAAAAGTTCTCGTGTTATTTTGCACCAGACGGGGAAAAATCACGTAGTCCTCGTCTCCCACTTGGTTATATATGAAAAAGATGAAATCCCTTTGAAGATTCGAATGATGTTGCATAAAAAGAAAGAACTCAGCCCATGTCTACGCAGATGTTTTTGCACAAAATCCTACGAAGCAAATCAATTCAGTGTAGTTCTCGTATCGTACAAATCATTACGTATATTCCTGGTTAGAAAATGATTTAGTGGTTCCTCCGTTGCAGAAAGCTCAGTCTGGTTAAGAGATTGAATCGCTAGAGCTTGAAATTCGAATGTGCAACTTCTGGATATCCTCTGATAGCTTAAAAAAGCAGTGTGTGAAATGAGATATCATCTCTTTCTCCATAGTGGAAGTCTGGTAATCCCGAAATGTAACGATGGATCACAAGTTTCCAATCCTGGAAAGAATAAATTTTGTAGCCACACTGTTAAGCTTCCTTGTTAGCATGATATTCACATGGAGAATGCACATCAGAGAACAATACGGAAATGAGATGGAATGAGGACAAACTTAATAATACGGCAGTAACTGAAGGATTGTGTATGGAGCAAGTAAATTGCAATGTTATTACGTGACATTCACTACTTTCATTTATTTAGTAAAGGGTTAACCATCTCTCTTTGCGTCATGACTAGGAAGGGAAGAGCATAAGAGTTGCTGGCAGTGAGAAAGAAAGTGTAAAATTTCAATTTATAATCAGTACCGATGGGACTTTGCTCTAAATGGACTCCTCTTCTTCTCCACGACTGTTGTTTGTTTAGTCCTAAGTCTCTTTCGTTCCTCAGTCTATTATTCGGGGTTTAAGGTATTTATTCGCTTCTCAGGACCGTTTGAAGTTTGCTTAGGATGTACATATTCCTTTAGTTGCTTGAAAATTCAGTATCTTCTTTTGCACTACATATTTCCCGTGTTATGGGGCTCTGTAATGTTCAAAGAACAAAGGGCACGAAGAAGAAGAATCCTATAGGGAAACCATACGGGTCTCCAAGGACCAGGTAGATTGCTTTCTTTAGTTTTACTTACATAAATACACAAAAGAATGGAATGACCATCCTGAGATTTAAGAAATATAAGAAACACACGCTTCTGCCTGTGTGTACACAACGACCAACGGTCCGCATACTTTCCCTGTGTCTATTTAGTGGGACTGTACATACTGTGGTCCGAGGGTGGGATTATGAATGAGCTTATTTGATGAGATCCTTTATTCCACCGAATTTGGTAAAAGGCATTTTCTCCTCGCTTTAACTCTCCTCCTCATGTCTATCTTAATCTGGGTTGATGGACACTGATTTGCTCACTGTGCTCCTAAGTTTCTACAAAGAAATACATTGAAGTGACTTAGCCTCCGAGTGAACGCAGTTTCTCCCTAGAAAATCCTGTTTTATGATACATGTCAAGGATTTTTGAGAGCATCGTGCATTTTCCAAAGCAGTTGTTTTCTTCATACAGAGAGTAGTTTATTACCAGCAAATAATATGCCCATCCGTGTCGTGTAATACGAATCAGTGTCTCTTAAAAGTTTTTAAAAAGCATATATTTGATTTCTCCTACGCCTTCGTTGTAAAGCAAATGGAGATCAGTTAGTCGTTAGAAACAGAAGGTACAAAAGGATAAGAATAAGAGACAAAGAAAATGTGGTAAAGAAGAAAATAGAGATGTGATATAGGATTGTCTTCGTTGAATAATTTATTTGTGTAACGGTAGTAGTAGCCGTAGTCATTTCCAGAAGACGAAGAACAATATAGGAGACAAAAGAAGAATCCCTTGATTTGAGATGGGAAGGAAGAGATGATAGTAAGGCCACCACACTAGACTCTCAACTATAAAGTCGTACGTCTAACAACGAACTCCTTTATTCCAGTCCTTTTATTCGTCGTGCACACTCAATATTGGTCTCGGTGAGCGTTGTGCTTTCTCTCAGTTCTTGGGAAGAGACAGAAGAGGATGCAAGACGAAGAATCAGAAATCGATATGAATGTTTTTTCTCCTCACTTTCACTTCTCTTTGTCTTCCATTGAAATTCCCTTTTATAGTAGAATCTCATCTGGAAGAAGTACTTTCACCGCACTCATAGTCAATTATGGATAGGTGAGAGGCGGATAAACCTAAAGAAATTCATTTTAGCTTGAGGGTTCCTTATTCCGTTGTTGCTAAATTGGAAATACCTTTTTGCCTCTATTGAAAAAGGCAGGGTTGCAAATGAAGATCAATGTCAGCGTTTTGTCATTGTTCGATGTAGTTTTATCTCGTACCAAAGTCTAATGCAGCGTGAATTTTATTTCGATGGTATTTGGGTATTTTCTTCGTTCATATTCTAAGCTATGTTAAAATAGTACGTGATGTAGAATTTAACAGAGGCTTTCTCCAGCTTTCTTTCTTATGTGAAAGTGGAGAGTTTTAGCAAGTACACTCATATCTTCATGTTCTCTTAGGGAATTCCCACATGAAATGATAAGATCTTCGGTGATAGGTTTACTGTGCGTGTCCCACGTTTTCTCAGGCTTGCACTCATCTGAACGAGCCCCTATTTTTTTTACTGAAGAAGATGATGATGGCTGAAAGAAGGAGAAAATCCACCGAGAATAGATTGACTCTTGTCAGTTTTTTATCGGATGTTGTTTTTGAATTGTGCGACACCGAATTTGTCGTCTGTTTCTTCCTAGATGTGATGTGGAATATCAAAAGAGAAAGCATCTTCACAGATCACGAGAACTCTTAATCCTATCTTTCATTCTTGCCTTGCTTGCCAGTTTGTGGTTCCATTCCATTTAAACGAACAAGAATAAATTGGAAACCCTTCTTTTCTTGGTCCCCTACGGCTTTTAAATTGCTGTCTTGTAAATAATTTGTAATTTGATGTAATTTTAACTGCAGAAAAACCTTGAAATGTACCTTCTCCGTGCAACCGTGATCCAATGATAGCCTTAGAGGATAATTTCCTGTTCAGCTGGTCGTGCACACATATAATAGTGTGTTTGAAATTGAATATGCAATGGTTAAAAATGCCGAACAAAAACATGTGCAAGTGTCATTTAATAGAGCATCAAATTTTCATATACGTGGAAATGACATGCCGGGTTTGTTTGTAAGTTGTGGGCTCATGTACTCTTGCTTCATTTGATATTCATCAACTTTTGGTTAAGTTAT
>JAQGAB010001548.1:0-15749 GCA_034696565.1 Isotomurus graminis
TAAATTTTTACGAAGGCCCACTTAACGTAACTTTACATTTTAGAGAGAAGTTGCTAAACAAAAATGATCATTAGTGACGAGTAATTGTACGAAAAGGAACTTATTACTTCTTAAGTTAATTGCAAAAAGTAAGTGTAGTACAAGAAAGAAATTGTTAAACAAATGTAGTAGTGATAACATTAATGCGTAATCTGAGAACCTAAAAGTAAAAAAAACTCAAATACATAAGCTTCGAAGACACCATTTTTATCAGCTGCCGGTTTTTTGGCAGGCAAAGCTATTGCAGAAACTTTCGGTCTCTAAAATGACTAAGAAAGGAAAACTTATTTCTGAAACAGAGTACACAAGGCTAAAGCAAATTGAAAAAGAAAAGAGACAACCACTTCAAAGTGATAAAAAGGTGTTCTTTAAAGCACAGGATGACTCTGTAGATCTACTTAATGATAACCAGATTCCTGATGACATTAAAAGTAGATAATACTCTGATATACTAAACAAAATGAATAATCGCTTAGATCACCTAAAGCAGAAAAAAACTAAAAACAAACAAAAACTCATCAAATGAAGAACCAAGAAAAACGAATCGCTAAGAAACTCTTTACGCTGAAGATCAGGTTTTAATGAGGGCATTACCTAATAATATTGAATAGAAAGGTTTATATTAGCTATCAGTTTTGAAGCAGTACCCGGAGTTAGTGGAATGGAAGCCTAGCGGAGAAGTAGCATTCTTTAAGGAGGATTTTATTAAAAATAGTAACATCACTGATTTAATTAAGTTTGTGATTGCTTCTACCACAAGCAAAATTCTTCCTAATGGAATAAATCGATTCCTGTTTCTTCTAAAGCATATCAATATTCCAACTACAGTTTTATCAAAGACACTACAAAATGAATTCCTAACAAAACCACATCCTAAACCTGGGGGAAATCGCGAGAGTGCAGTTGGTGTTTCGAATTTATTTCAGAATTTCTTTAACTGGGAGCCTTATGTTGGAGCTGATCACGTTTCCGAGGAAGAAGGTGAAAATTCTTAAAATCAGGAAGTTCAATAAAATTATGGAACTGGTGGATGTTACATGCCATACGATTGCAAATCATTTAATGATTAAAGTAGACAGTAGACAAAAATCTTTTCAAAACCTAGTTCAATCGAATTAGCACAGTGCGAGTTATATTACTCGCAATCTTTAGATCGAGTCATTTGTTTTTGTTGTGCTACACCTTTAAATCTAATAAGGTCTGAAATAAACATCTTGGTAGAACATGCCCTTGCATCTCCATCTTGTCCTTTTGGTTTGTTAAATAAGTCAAATTGTGGGTTTACAATGGGCTCTTCAACGTCTACACTATCAAAAATTCAAAATAATTTTACTTCACCTGAAGGTGAACCTTCCTTGAATTATGATGGTAAGCGCATGTACAAACATACATTTTTGAATACATTAATAAGAATTTTTATATTCCAGAACTTCAATTGATACGTGCAAAGCTTGAAGAACCCCTTTGCAAAATATGTCTTGATAAGGATTCAGAATTTGTAGTTTTTCCAAGCTCACACTTAGCATACTGCGTTGAATGCTTACGTATTAAAAAATGTTCCTTCTGTCGATCAAATATTGATTTTTTCATGAAAATAAATGTTTAAAACGTTAATCACACATTAATCGTCACATTAATCAAGTATACCATTAATACCTTTCATAAAACGTATATATGTACTGGTAGCTTCTCACATTATGATAGCATGGGTGCACTGGTGAGAGTATTTGTAAAGTATACAAGCTCTATGGGTGGCATATTAGATTCATCACACGTGCCTCTTCGACGAAATGTATTTTTCACAGGTTACTTTAAGAAAATTATTCGTTCAGTATCGATTACTAGTTAAGCGGCGGCAACCCTACAGTGTGGCATTTGGTCTACCACATATTTCTTATAAGGGACCCTGCTGGCCTTAATGTTTACCTATAACTCTGGTTTTAAGCATTCATTAATTGGATTCATTTCTGCTTTCTCCGCATCTGAAAGATACAAATAAATAGATTTAATCGTATATAAATTGCTTAGTTTCACTCGGCTAGGGTTCGGTTCGGTTCTACTGTGACTTGGAGCTGAAAGATAAACAAGTAGTAACGAGTTGCATACATAATCATGCTTACAACATCTAATTACCATTGTTAATCAAAATCATGCAAGATTGATTAGTAGGAAGACTATCCAAGAATTCTTGCCATCTCTAATTTGATTCACGCATTGTATTGATCGTGAAATGATTTGATTGCCATCGTAGGCAATTCTCCACGTCGTAGTCACATTTCATCTGTTTATTGTTTAGGTTAAGAATTGCCACTGCCTGTAAGGAAGATTTGATATCGTACGATTTGAGCGTACGTCTCACTTTTTCCCGTCACCCAATCTTCCAAACCTCCGATGCGTTACAAGGGGTAAAGTTCCACCTACCCTCTCTTATTACCGTTCTTGCTGCATGTTTGAGGACCCCTCCCCCCCTCCTTGCCGCACTTTTCCTCTGTAGCCCCTCACTCTCTACCTCGATCTTTAAAACTCACATTTGGCAAAACAGACTCGACCGTAGCACCCATGTGAACTCTTTACTTTTGTCGTTACGCTTACCTCTGGTTTAAGAGAACCTTTCTCATCACCAACGCCAGATCCATATAGTTTTCAAATTGAGGAAAATCAATGTAGCTCAATGAGGCGTCTTATTGCACTTGTTAAACGTGATCGTTTTAACCGGACCGCTTCGAAAAAGCTAAGCAACCAAGATTCTCTGATCCTAATGTATTTAAAGGCAAAAAAGAACTTTTGAATTTTGTTGATCTGTGGTAAAAAATAATTTATATTTTTTTGAATTTAATCCTACAATATATGAATTTTAATTCCAATGGGCTTCCAAGCAGAATTTTTCCCCGCATTTTTAAGTTTTAATTTCCTTCAACCCCCAGATATTCAGTAGGCTTTCAGAAGAAATCTCGTCCCTGTACGATAAGTTATTACTTTTAACTTTCCGATTGTCGAAGGATGCGACCCAAGGTTGGTTTGGGCCTGAGACTACATTTATTCTAGATGTCCAAGCTTACCCCGATGTGCAGGGATGCACAGATCAGTTAAATCTAGTCCCGCTATATTCTTAAATTTTTTATGAACCATGACAACCCTATGTACAAGATTTTAAATTTTGTTGTACTTCGTACTCGGATGTTAAAACAAATGAACTGGAGAAGCATGTATTTGATCGTGCCCAGGCACAGTAAAACTTGGACGAGCAGGATGAAAATGACATGGATTTTGTCCGTGATGACAAGGTAAGATGCTCCAGTTGCCGTTTAATCTGCTTAAAGTGTAGGCCCCTGAATGAATATGAACCCAAGTCCTTCTAATTCGCTCTCCAAAAGACTCAATTCCTTGATAACTGTAGCTCCGGTTGTATTGGTCCTGAAAGAACTTTTCCACCCGAGTCCATGCTGAATGAGAATATTAATTGGAAATCGCCCATAGTTCATAGTTTGTTCTTTGGCTTGCTAGTTTGCTAGTTCAGTCATAAGTTGGTATTATCTGATATCTCCTAGCTGGTCGCTAAAATGTGCTGTTCGTTAAAGGTAGAAACCTAAGCCAAGGGTAGGATGTTGCGCTAATTGATATCATGTTTTTCATAAGTCGTTATGCATGTCTGCTGAGCGGATAGTACTTGTTGTATCAAAGTAGGAAAGGAATTTTGAGATAATTATTCCTAACTCTAATCCAACGAGTGCAGCTTGGCGTTTCTTTCGAGTTCCAATGTTTACCGATATGTTCGCTTTGGGAGCTGACTCCCAAATAGTATAAGTCCAGTTTGGTGTAACGCCAAATTCGGCGGGGGTGGTTTCCTGAGGGTCAGCTTGTTATTTCGGTCCTAAAATTGGATATTTTGTCTTGAAAAATTAGATGGGGATTGCACCACTTGAACTTGAGAGCTATCTATTGCAATTAAACGGTCTTTTGCAGTAAGAACTTGTTTCTAAAACAATTTAGGAGAATCATAGATGCAGAGTGCAAGAACGTTTCAGTCAACATAGCACTCATCATATTAGCCCACTGTTTTCATAGCGGGGAGGTCATTCCAAACAAAACGCTTTCGCAATAAAGCAAAGTCTGGAGAAACGCTGAACATTTTCTAAAAGTCCATTTAAGTATTTCTTACGTTTGATAACATAAGATGAGTTAAGCCGGACCACTACACGTCACCAGCCGCATTAAAGACGTTTAAAAATTCGTATTCAGATGGGAATTCTGAAGATAAGGATTCTGAAGATGAGGATTCTGAATATGAGGATTCTGATAAAGAATAAAATCCCACAATACAACGATAGGTCCTTTACTCAGGAGGACAAAATATACCACCACAGTTTAACAGAGCTTTTAATAAAGCTTCAGTTCGAAGTTGGAGCTCCAGTTTGCCTAGAGTTTGTCAAAGGCCCGAATGTAACTGTATTTGAGTGTCGTCCTTTCTTGAGGTGGATCTGAAGCTCAAATTATTATAACGATGGCTTTATTGACTTTAAGGATACATTCATGGTAATACTTACAACCATTCTTGTATACTCTTTTTTAGGTTGAATAAGTTGAACTTAAGCTCTGTGTAAGATAATGAACGCAGTCTATTAACAGCAGCAAACCCGATCACTACCATCACCTCAATTTATCATACAAACAACATGACTGTCACAGAGGTGGCAACTGTAGAATCCGATCAATAAGTACTCTCAATAGCCAACCAATTTTAGCGTTAACCTTGAATGAGCACCGGAACTACAAAATCAGGAAAGGAGCCTCTTGCAACCTTACATGAAGACTTGAAGAAAGTGAAACGCAGAAAAGGCTAATACGATCTCTTAAACGTAACAAAGAACGTGCGAAAAATCTCTGAATCAATCCCATCCTCATCAAAACCGGATACGTCTACTCCTTGCGCCAGGAATTCACAATAAAAAAGCAACCAACCCTAAACCATTTAATCAATTCGATTAAGGCTGACTCCGCTCCTCCATCGGTCACTCTCGAACACGGTAATCAGAATAATACCAGCAGAATAGCCTACGACGTAGAAGAAAGTGTTCTTCAAGAAGACGGAAACGTGTAGGTGACTCAACATTCTACGCTTGGTTAATCTCTTTGGACACGACTCATTCAGCTTGATTTGGAGTGCTCTGCACATCAGACTGATTCACAAACACGACAATATCCTTACACTCCATCGGATTTTTATAGGACGATTTCATTGAACTACTGTACAATATCGTATAGCCTCCACAAGTTCTACTTTTAAGCTAAGTTTTCGTTGGCATGGTAACAGAGGTAACAGAGGTAACATGCAGTCCCTTCCGTATACCAAATAAAATGGAGTTTCCTTCACTGATTCTTGTTTACTCGTATTAATTGCAAAACTCATATGTCCCAAAAATAAATCCTAATCCTTCTTAGTGGATCCACAATACATTCAAATTGCTTTGTAATTATCTTTCTGTGCACTCATTCAACAGCTCCAGTAGCTTGCGGCTTATATGCCGTCGTTAATCTGTGCTTTGTTCCTAGTAACTTTTCTTCAAACACTTTTCCAGTAAAAACGGATCCTCTATCACTTATTATTTCTCTTGGAGCACCATGTCGTAAAATAATATTTTCCACAAAAAACTTTTTATTGCGTCTCCCGCAAAAATAGATTTCGCTTCAAGGTACCTTGTTAAATAACACACAGCTGTGATCACACATCGGTTAGCGCGCTCTAATTCTGGAAAAGGTCTCATAATGTCAATTCCGAGTTTTTCAAAAGCCGAACTAGGAATATCAACAAACTGCATCCTACTTGCCGGGCCCTGGCGAGATATTTTGCGAGATATGAAATTGACAATCCCTACACGTCTTCACAGAGTAGTATACATTTCTCTTCAATGTATTCCAATAGTACCTCCTTCGTATTTTATCATACGTTTTGCTGAATCCCATATGAGAACCAATTGGGTCATTATGAGCTTCTGTCATGATGTGATTCAACAACCTTCGTCCCGTTCCTGAATTTTTCCGCTACAGTTAACCATCCGTCAGACTGAACTTTTTCCTCCAAATATCCTTTCGTGGACCTTGTAGGTCGTCCATGATCCCAATCAAATATGGGTCACTTCGTTGTGATTGTTCTAATTGCTCCACACCAATGGTCAAAATAGGTGTGTCAGTCAACACTTCTTTTTCTACTACATCCAAAGGTAATCAGCTCAAACAATCTGGCACGTTGTGCCTAGCCCCGTCCTTGTGTACAATTGTAAAATTGTAATGTGTTATTTCTAACAACATTCGCGATATTTTTGGTGTCAATTCGTTCTTCGCAATTATCAGAAAACACTGCTACAATCTACCATTCGCGCCGATCTTGCTTCCAGCAAGTGTCTTTGTGGTTCGTGATTACCACGAAGGAGCGGTGCTTGCAGCGGAAGGTCCGGAAGGTCCCACAACTGAAAGATTGGCCCGGGATAAATAAAATGTAAATAAAAATAAAATGAGCATAAATGTTAATTCGCGGGTTATCATTCACGAGAAAGTGTATGCTAACCATTGTTATTCGGATATCGCACTCTAAACAACTATAATAAGTAATAAACGTCAGGTTTTCATTGATTCTGAAGTCTAAATGCAGTCGTATTAACCATTATAAACCCCAATTTTCTTTGTTGCGTCGATTTCTAATATTTGAAGACAAACCCTTAAAAATGGGTGATTTGACTGTTTAAAATCGGATGTTGATACTAAATTTGGACTACAAGATCTTAAAATGTCTACTATTTCCGACAACCATGCCATGTCATTTTCACCATCCGTGTCGGAATCTGGGGAATCTTTCAAGGCCTTCAGCGGATGCTCCAAAGCGGATTATTTTGAAGTTGGAGTTAAAAAAGGATAAAAGTCAAAAGTAAGTACTGTAAAGGCATCAATCAATACATCAATAAACTAATGTTGTTGAAATGCCTAGCAACAGCTGGTATCTTGATTATGGGTAGATTTGCATCTACTGCATATACGGCGACGTCTGCTATAGTGTCCAAACCTCCCAATAGGTCTACAGATTTAATTCAGTTTAAATTTGATAAAAATAATTGCAGATCTAGGTCTAGGTTGTGGAATTGCGCGAATATCAGATACGTGTTTCAACGATGCCAAGAGAGCATGGGAATATTGAATACAATATTCTAATACTTGTAATACTAGATAATTAGTAAGATAAAAGATTTTTAAATAACCTGAGAAACAAGGGACGTGGGTGCGAAGAAGACAATTTTTATGGTCACGGCAATATTTCTCAAACATAGTTTCTAAGTTTATAAGCACACATGGCTTCAGAGTACATCAACTAGTACTTTTTTTACTAATATTTGTCCTTCTCATGCATTTGCGTGAAGGTTTGTTTTGATTAGAAACGAGTCAACGAAGCTGTAGACATCAAAGTTTGAATCCTGCACACATTAGTGGGGAAGTGTATCTAGCTTACGCATACGCTAACTTACCACTGTTAGTATGTTACTCACTGTAATTTTCTCTTTTCTTCTCTGTGGTTCACTTTAATTTGGAAATTGGAATTGCATCGATAGCGACGTATTGCGTAACAGTTTTTTTTCGGGTTGTGCAAAATAAGAGAGGAGACAGAATGGAGACCTGGAGAAAACATGCTATAAGCCGGTAGTGAGGGTAGAGTGCAGTTAAAATCTGTTACATTTTTGATTCTATAGTCTTTCTGAGATTTGTCCCCTTAAGATCATCGTCAGTGAGCCGAAAAAGCATGTAGAAAATAGATTTAGTCATCGTGGGCCCCAGTATACCCAGGGTTAGGAGGACCGGTGATAACTGAATACCAGGACAATGGAAATTGGCATCATGTAAAGAAGCATCATTAAAGTAACTTAATACCGGGAGTTCTTCAAAATTTGTGTGTCAAAGTTTTACTTGGATTTGGATTTGAATGTGTCCGCACTAGTGTGTCCAACCCAGATCTTCCTTTAAGAAACTCAGAATGCACAATTAGCAGTTCGTCATTGAATGACCTGCAAATGTTTCTATTGTCATTCAACATAGGATTAACATACATTTATGTTTAAAATCTTTTTTGTTTTGACACATAAATAGCTCAACGGCTCTTCCAAATTCAAGTTTACCACTGATACTATTGACTGCTTAGTGATGGTGTTTCAATCACGTACGGCAGCAACTAATTTGCAATACAATGTATTTTAAACCTGACATAACATTTATTAGGTCAGTTTGAATATTGTAAAAAAGCAGAAAATTTTAGGTGTTTTATATTTTGTAAAATTAAATCTTGCACGAAAGTCCATACATCATTATTCGTGCTTACATTTTTAGTATTAGTTTTGGAAGTTTCTGTCACCTATGATCCTTTATATGGGATTAAGACCGAGCCTAAGTAAAAACTTTTTTTGGTCAAATCTTTTGTTGTATTTGCCGTGAGGTGATCCTTCCGTTAGACCAGCAACAAACTTTATTGTCCAGTACATGCAGAACGCCGTTGTGCATCTGTCTTGAAGACTAAATATAGAGATTTTTGGGGTGCAGCACTACCTGAGAAAAGATGTGGGCGGTCTATAGCTCAGCTACATCGCGCTGTGGCTGTTCTTTAGAGAAGTAAACAGGATTACCGCTGTCCTAGTGAGAGCATATATTTTGTCACCCGTTAGAATAACAAAAGTGGGAATATTTTACACACATGGGATTGGATATGCACGAAAAAAGAAAGATTTTGTATTCGCAGCAGACTGAGAGGTGCACCTTTGGTTCTGATAGGAACCTGAATCTACATCTGCAAACGATAACTGAAGGTAGCGCAAGTTGTGATGGTAACGTGCGATATAAGCCAATTTAAAGAGTTTAAAGAATGGCTAATTCCATTAAAATATTGCGTTAGTATAAACATTAATTGAGGGATACCTAATTTTTAATAAATTACCTAGCCAGCAACCCTCAATTAAAAGAGGACCTTGGTGTACTTCTCTTTAGCTCTGAGATATGCTCTAGATTTTCATATTAAAAAAAGCAATGTCAGCCGTAGTAAACGCAAGGTTTTCTCGTTTCAATAAAGGTTCCTGGAATGGAACATTCCCTTGATCAAGCATACAATACTCTGGTAACTGATTAATTTTATGAACAGACTCAATCATTTGGTGAAGCAATTCGTCATAAATGGAAATCGGTGAGGAAGACAGTTATCTGTGGCCGTCACAATAAAATTGGTTGTGTTTTTTTCCATTCTGGAAAGTGCATATCATTCTGGTTAAGTCAAAGTTGTTTTAATCCCTCTGACGCTCCAACAAAGTAATACCGCAGCACTACTTAGCTAAGTTCAAGCCGCTGCTGCACTAACAACTGAAGTGAAACCGCTGCTGCCCCAAAAACTCCCGAAGTTTTATTTGCTTCTACCCCAACAATTCCTGTTAATCCGCTGATAATCTTACAGCTCATAAAGTTGAAGCCACTGCTTCACCACCAAACACTGTTGAAGCCGCTTATGCACCTACAGCTTGCAGCTGGAAATGCTGTTGCACCACTAGTTCCTGTTGTGTTTGTTGGTTCTTGCAGAGGTTATGTTTGCTTTTGTTTGAATCCGAAAACGAAATCCTACATTTATTTTTGCTCCTGTTAAGCATCAGTGTTTTTGATTTATTCAAGTGTTCAGCTTATGAATGAATCGAAATGAATGCATTTATTTAAATCAACACTAACGGGTTTTGTGGATAAGTACTTAAATGCCTACTGATGTTTCGATATGACGACAGTTTCTTTTGTGCCGTTGTTGTGCTTTTTTACTCTTAAATATGTGCGTTCACGTTTATTACGTAGAGGTAAAATTATCCCTACGAAAATCTTAAGCTCAGTTTGCCCTTTTTGAAGTGACACTGGAATCTCTAATAGATTTTCCACACAAGATCATATATTAGTAAGCACTAGCATTTGAATGGCGAAGAAGCACGCAAAAAACCCAAGAACTTTGCAAGAGTACGAAAAAATACTATCAACAAAAACGTTCAATTATCGTTCCTAATACCACCTGGAGCTATGTCCGCATTATCGGAAACTATTTTTGCTGGACTATTTCTATCGTTTTGGGTCTGTGTAACAGCTAAAGCTTTTAACGGCAGTGTCGGATTGACAGTAAAGACTAAGCTGAATGGTTCGGAGATAACTGTTGATTATAAGGGAGGGAATATCTTCGCCGAAAGCGAACAATAGCTGTGTTAGATGGAGCCTTTTGTACGATGTGTAGCGCCATAAAGTATTACCTGGAAAGGCATTGTAGCAGATATTAATAAACAGAGGAACACTGCCTGAATGTTAATGTATTTTTTGGTTTTTTGGTTATGGTAAACAGTTTAAGAGCTTACGAGAGAGTATATAAATCTTTCAATATATTATGAGTCCCTTTAAGTTCATAAGTTGCTTGTGTGTAAAACTCGTTAGACCTGTGCACGTTATTCAAAGTTGTTTAATAGCTAAGACAAATTGTTAAGGTACAAATAAAATCAACTAAATGAATAAAATGAATGTAAAATATTTTAAATCTAATTTTGTTTGTGATATCTCAGCAATGTCAATCCTTTTGTTTTCCTAATGATGGACGGGCGAGTTTAGCTTTCCGGTTTAGTGTGGTCCGTTGACTACTTGAAGTGCAATTTGGAGTGGTTTCCTGCAAATCGGTTCTGCTTAAGTCTTTTGCAGATGATTCAAACTTCGTGTCGTTTATGTCAACTGCAGGGGCATGAAAAGTGTGTTCATTTAAGGCATTCCTTTCATATTTTTGAGTTGGTACATTATATCTTTTACGTCTACTACCATACTGGATTGCATTCTACTAAAAAATTTTTTTGTTTTTACATTAATGAGTCAATATGTTCTGCTATTCCTTTCCTCGTTCTGCGGTCCTTCTGTTGATTTCCAGGGTTTTCCTTAAGTTTATGCATTCGCATCTCGAAGTTTTCAGTTCTTTAAACAACATTTTCATTTCATGCAAAGAGTCGCGTTCCATTTCGTGTCCTTTTCGTAAAATTTGCTTTGATTTCATCTTAACGGAACTCGAGGAGCTTTCCGAATGTTTCTGCACGAGATATTGATTTGTCAGCAACTTCTTCGGAAGAATTGTGTCAGCTACTCTTTATTACTCTGCGACAGCTTTTCTTGCAAATCTGTAGTAAGAGTTTGAAGCTGCCCATTCTTATTTCTCAGCTCAACTATATTTTCTAACTGCAAAAGAGAAACTGGTTATTTTAGTTGGGTATCAGTCTCCTTCAATGGTTTTACTCGTTGTTTTAGTTGGGTATCAGTCTCATCCAATATCTTTCTCTTTCTCGGCGTTTGGTATCTGTTGCCTTTAATTTCTTAGCACTTGCTAACGCTCACCAATTTCTACATCTATGAATTCAGGCGTTGTGTTCTGCTTCCTGTTTGCTCTCTATTTCCTCTTCGTATTGGCCATCCGCTTCGTATTTATCTTCCTCGCCGTATTCTTCTTTCTCGCCCTATTCTTATTCCTTGTTTTATTCTTTATCCTCGCCGTATTCTTCTTCCTCGCAATATTCTTGTTCCGTGCCGTAATCTTCTTCCCCGTCGTGTTGTTTTTCCTCGTCGTCTATTATCGTTCTCTAGGTTTTGTGCTGCGTTGCAACTGGATGGCTTAGATTTGGGTGGAGGGTCGTCTTCAAAACAGCTGTACGAATCCGTGGGTTCTTTATCGTGTAGTTTTGTGAATTTTCGGGCTAGTTTTGTGAAAGCAAGAGCAGAGAGCTGCTCTAGCTTTACTCTGAGATTCAAAAGCCTTGTTTTCTTCTTTTTCTTCCACTCTTTCACGTTCAACATCGTAACTGTCTTGAGTTTGTGCGGATGATTTTAGATACTGCTCATTGCCGTTTTGATTTAGCGTACTCAGGAACACTGCCTCGTACAACAGAGATTCCTCCATTATTGGATTTTTAATTGGGTGTAAGCTCTGTTTTGTAATTAATGTAACCTACTGCGTACTTAACTCACCTCGTTTTTGAATCGCTTAATTAGCTTTTACCCACGCATGTGGATATCCTTTTGGACGTTTTTCTCTTTACGAAATGGTCTTCTAGTAGTTTCGTCGGTTAGAACTCTATGAGTTATTTTCTAAATCTGCTATGCAAAAAGCAGCATACGCTAATTCAATAGTTATAAATTACATTCGAATTCCATGCAGCGTCTTATTAAAATTTTAACACACTAGAAAACGTTAAACATATTTATGCATGCACAGAGTTATAAATTTGCTTTTTAATTATCATGCCTTTGTTTTAAAACGTAACCCATGATACATACATATATTGCTACCATCAACGAATACGAAATAAGTGACTACGAATAAAATGTTAAGCAAAACCCGCAGTGAATTCCTGACTGTGTGGTTATAGAAAGTATCCGAAAGTAAATGCTTTTGAAGACTTATCATGATTAAGGTACCTTTATCGTTTGATTTATCAGTGAGGAGTTTTAGTGCTAAAGCGTTTCAAGCTTTCGTTAGAAATCGGGTTATTAAAAAACTTAGAAAACAGTGCTAATACGACTATTTCGGATATAAGGATGAAGTACAAAACGGTGTTTAGAAAAAAAAATGTTCAAAATGTTCTTTAGAAACTAATATTTCAGTTTAGAAAAAAATTTCAAAATGTCAGATTTGGATTTCACATGCACATGATAAACGCATTACTGCGAAGAAAGGTTTTTTACTAATGAATGTTTACTTACTTATACCCGCAGCTTCTATACTCAAACTGTGATGACCACCCCCACGGGTCACCCGGCAGTCCGATCGACCCCAAATTTTTGGGGGGAGCTCTGAAGCACATTTCTAACTTCCCCACCTGTTACCAGGGCAAAAACTACGCAAAGCAGTCATTAGAGTTTTGTCTCCCATGTGGAAAGGCGAGGGAAATGGTTGTCCCGCGGGAAAACTGGGCCCTACGAGGTGAGTTGCGGCATCTCGCTTCCCCTGACTTCATGGTCGGTGATGATGGCCCCTTCTGTTGTTTGTGTGTAGCACTACGGCTAATTATGCAATGGCGGCGCCAGCTGAAACAATTTATGAAGTCACTAATAATGCAATTGACGAGATTATACACACCGTGGTACAAAAAGCTCGAAGAAACTATTAACGTGCTCGAAGAAATAGTTCAAATGTCACTTATTTATCGAAGCTATAACTATGGCACTGCTAAGAGGTGTCAAAATAGTAGAATTAGGAGAACTGCGGCCGGTTATATGTAGGGCAGCGTCACCGGAAGACATTTCCATTGTTTTCTTCCGGGTGATAATGAAAAGATGTTAGCAAACACGAATGCACCAGCTATTTTGTTAAAATCAGTAGTTGTAATTGTGAGTTGAGATTAGGAGGGATGACGGTGAGAATTCCACATCCTTGTAGATCCAGAAATTAAATTGACGTCGCAGTTCGTATAATTATACCGAGCCGTTGGTCTATGTTACCTAGGACTCAGACAAATGATTTTGTGGCACACACTGAGTTTTCAGCTGCAGTGGTATACATCAATTTATCTGAGATTTGTTGTGGTTCAAAAAAGAGTTGGTTTATAATGCGACTATTCGCAAAGGATTTGGCGATTGGTCAGTATCCATGCAGATTATTGACAAAAGATCGAATATTACATCACATATGTAGGCTCAGTATGGAAAAGTATCCTTTCGTTGGCTCTTCTTTGTCTCTGAATTCGTATAATTCTCCAGGAAAATGCTTCGAGAGCCTAGGCATACCCTAGGGTAGCTTTCACCCCGGTGGCAAATGCGTTAGAGAATTAAAGTTAAATGTATTTTTGACCACTGTAGGAGTGACAGTTCTATTTCTTTTTGTTGTATTTTTGGTACTTGTGTTTCTGTTTATTCGCAAATAAAAGAAGGATAGATATGCAGTACGGTGTGTTCGGGGAGAAGAGGATGAGAGGAATAAGATGAATCAGGACTTAGTAGGCATGGGTCAACTCTACCCAAGGCTTCCCAATGTCTCGAATCTTCATTCATAAAGAGAAGGAAGTGTGTGTATGTATGAATGTTAGTTTTAAGTTTTAGGTAGTTAATCTTCTACATGATGTGAGGACCCAGAGTTCATAAGGGATTATATATTCCTAAATGTAACTCAGGGACTCAATTAGATAAACCGATAGTTTTCACCTCCGCAGATTAGGAGACTACAGTCACCAGATATATGGACGAGATTAAAACCTCCAGACCTAGAAATCTTCTAATTTTACTCGCTTTGATAATTTTGCTGTTGCTGCCTAATTTGGGAGCAACATTAATTGGAACTAGTGTATCCAGTTTAGTTGTAGGTTTGATGGATAAAATGAATACGGGAGACATTTGTCAGTTTAACGAGGTTTTAGAATGAAGCGCAAAATACAGAAACTTCTTCGGGAATCTCGAGGGGTTTCTAGAATTCCTTTTTATTCCCAATTATAGATTGTTTGAGTTATAATCCGGAGCTGGACCAGATTGGTGTACGATTGTTGCACAAACAAGGAGGTGATCATCTCTCCGTCTTAGACCAACAAGTAATCATTAGATGTTATTTTGTGGCAAGAATAGATCGGCCGAGGATTTATGTCTCCTGGCAGAAAGTTATAGAGCCTCTGGACTTTGTGATTCTTCCCCAGAAACATTTGTACTCATTCAGCTAGGAAATAGAAAGACTGGTGCTCTTTCAAGTACCACAAGAATTCTTTGATCATGCAACAGACACGGTGAGCATCAATACTTAGCTAGTTATACTCTATGGAATTAGGGAGAATAAGGGAGAATTATCTAATTTTCAGGTAGTGTAGTTATAAGTATGGATGAGGAATTATTGCAAGGGTTAGGTTAGGTTAGGTTAGTTAACTAACAGTTAATTAACAATACTAAAATTCATTAAGATTTGGGCACTAGAATGGTAGCGGCATTAAGTCGATTTCAGGTGACCTAAGTGGAAGAATAGAGTCTCTTCGGTTTGTTAAATTTATCGGAGGACATGAAGTATAAGCTAGGGATTGAACTGATTTCGGAGGCGTTTGTGTTGTATGTTTTAGGGTTAGTTGGGGCAGCGACATTATTCAAAAAAATCATCAATAAGTAAATTCGTCTCAGAATGTTCAGAAATAATGCATTATTATTGTGTTTAAAAGAATTGTATCTCGTTGCAAAATAGTTCCCATGATTTCAGGGCAGTTACACAGTAGAGACATTATAATTATTCGTACAACGACGACTGTGTCGTTAAGAGTTAAGTTTATTTTAGGTATTTTAAAAATGCTAAGTAGTTAAAACAGGACCTGTGAGCACAGGATTTTGTTGGTGGAAGATTGGTTTAGTATTGATGTACAGGTAGCTTGTTAAAAGCACTTGACAACAGGTAATATGATTAAAGATAAACAACACATCGATTGGATAAGGGGATCATATGACCAAGTTAAACCTTGACAGTCAAGTATATTTCATAAATGGATGATTGTCTCTTCGATATTCAGACAATTCTTATTTGGTTTTATTTTCTTAAATTCTTATTTATTTCCTAGATTCAATGCTTTTATGATACTTTTCCTTACACACAAAATGTTCACAGAAAAATTTAGGTATTTATGTAGAATGTGTATTTGTATTTGCTTCTTTGTAACATGTTTTTATATCATATTCATTGG
>JAQGAB010001549.1:0-15748 GCA_034696565.1 Isotomurus graminis
GAATGTAAATTGGTTGTCCAGTTTAACGAAGCCTTAAAACATGACCCCGTTGTTCTCAAGCTTCTGAAGAAAGACCCGAGTCATGCTGATATCATAAACAGGCTTACAGTGCCAACTGCTGCTGTCGCCAGCAAACGGCTGTTCCTGTGTAAAATCTGTCCCTACAGCACAAAAATGTTCAATTACTTCAAAAATCATATGAAGACATTCCACGGAATGGAAGTAAAAGATGATGTACAAGTAAACTTAAGTTCTTCTTTGGAAATGAGCAAATTGAAAAATGGATCCACTAAACTTCTTTCAAATCAGGTCATCTTGTCCAATTCGAAGTCTTCCAAGTCACCTGAAAGCTCGTTTATTGCTGCAAAGCGTTTGTACTGTTTGTATGATAAATGCTGGCAAAGCTTCAAGTCCATCAGTGAGAGAAAGCGTCACGAGAAGAAGATGCATGGAAGCTTTAAATGTACCAAGTGCGATTTCATAACTCCATCAAACGTGTATTTGAAACGACACTATAAGGTCGCTCATGAAGACCCCGATGAAATTCTTAAATGTCCATATTGTGGGAAAATTTTTTGTCGACCTCAGTCATTAGAAGCTCACATACTCAAACATTATGGCGAAAATCCCGACAGGTCATCTTGTCATATTTGTGGACAAGTTTACACGAATGTATTTCTGGTTAGAAATCACATAGCTACAGCTCATGCTGAAGAATCCACATCGTCAGATTCAGATTAGGAATATTCAGATTCGTAGTTGGCAATCCTTGTTTAAAAATGAAATTGGTTGTAACTTATAGTAAATCAATTATATTCGTCACTCCTTCCAATAAACCGTAACAGCACGTTGGCAAATCAATAAATCCACTAAACTTCACGCTGCGTTGAACCACCACTGCCAAGTTTATTCATTCCTTATGTAATCTTCCTCAGTAGTTTTCAGAGATGAATGTATTAAGGTTTATCGTGAATATCCTTTTCGTTTAGTTTTAGTTAACATTAAATAAAATATAGCTTCTTTGATGAAGGCATATTTTGGAAGAATAAGACAATATAGCTTGAATTCTGTAATGTATTTGCAAAATACAACCTTCAAACCCTGATGAAGACATTGAAGAAATTTAAGTACTTCATTAATTAATTTTTGCGAAAACAAATTGACTTCTAAAAATCAGGTAAAACTTTCCTCAAGCTAAAGTAAATAGAAGCCTTAACCTTGTAATCAGTTCTCGTCTGGTAATAATGGGAATCGTTTCATGCAAAAGACTTTACTTGCGTTTGAATGACCAATTGACTGATGGGGGGGCCGATGGAGCTCGCATAAAATAACTATGGGTAGGATTATATTTACATACTTAAATAATAGAATTCGATTCTTCTTTATGGGAATGATTTTCATCCGTTTTAGTGAATGGAATAAATGAAAACGTGAATGTGCGAATGCATAAATAAAACGCGTTCAGACACTAACCCATTTAATACAGTCCAAGTGCTTGCCAAATCTGATATCATTGCTTCGGATATGGATTCACTTAATCATGAAACGTAAGCATTCTCCGAAACCATTTAATTCAGTTCTGGACTGTTGTACTATTTTTTGTAAGGTAACTATTTGCGACATTTAAAGAGTTATTGGTATCACTCCACATTCGCAAGAACCGAAAATGCCTGAAGGAGGAATTCAAAATGAAGGGTTTGTTTCGGACCATCACGAACGGGTAAAACGGGCGGTAGCTGCTGTAACTATACGGGACGGTGCAAAACGATATGGCAATGGGAACCCTATCCTTAATAATTTTAATATGACTGTCCCCAAAGGGTCCATGTAAGAAATGAAGTTTCAACAAAGATATAAGCATAGTTATAAAGTAGTCATAATTAATCATGTTGAATTAACAGATACAGCCTTCTCGGAGCAAGCGGCTGTGGAAAGACGACCGTCTTGTCATGTGTCGTGGGCATGAAAAATCTGAATAGTGGTCAGGTTTTGGTGTTCGGTTCCGAACCTGGAACCAAGGAAAGCGGAGTTCCAGGAAGACGTGTTGGATATATGCCCCAAGTACGAGACATTGTTAACATACTTTGAAGTATAATTTACTTGAGTACTCGTCCATGCAGGAATACGCTTTGTACAACAGCTTCACGATAGCGGAAATCCTAAGCTATTTCGGAACTCTATTTGGAATGAAATCTGCGGATATAAAATCTAGGCGAGATTTCTTAAAAAACTTTCTAGAGCTACCGGAACTGAGTCAGAAAATTGGATCTTTGAGGTAAATAAAACTGCAGACACTCAATGCAGACTTTTTTTCAAGGTTTTTCAGGAATTAATTCAAAAGGTATCTTTTTAGTGGAGGGCAAAAGCGAAGGGTGTCTTTATCAGTGGCCTTAATTCACACTCCAGATTTGCTTATACTAGATGCAAGTTTATTTTTTAGCCCTGAGGATATTAATGTGCAAAAATAACTCAGAAATGTTTTTCATATTCCATTTAGGAACCAACGGTTGGTGTGGATCCATTATTACGAGAAAAGTAAGAGATTGGAGAAACGATTCATTAATACTAGTAAAACGTAAAATAAAACTTGTTTTTCCTTTAGCATTTGGAATCATTTGGTAAAGTTGGTTTCAACTGGAAGTACAACTGTGATTATCACTACTCATTACATCGAAGAATCGAGAAAGTCAGGAACAGTAAGTTAACTATTTTATAGCTCATTAATATAACTACATATACATAAAATAATTCACATCCAACCTTTTATTAGGTAGGGTTAATGCGTGAAGGGAAGCTTTTAGTCGAAAAATCTCCAGCTGCCCTATTGCAGGAGTACAATACGAATATACTTGAAGACATTGTTCTTACTTTGTGCAAAGGGCAAGTGACTGCTGGGGATGACCACAAGAAATGCAAGTTTGGAAATAAACTCTTTAACAAATTCTTGAAGTTTAAAAATGTTCACACATAAATTGATAGTTTATTTAATATTTTGAACAATTCTATAAAGTGCAGGGCCCAGGAAAAACTCTAGAAAATTGTCCTGTGGACCTCCAGGTGCAGACTATTCTGCTTTAAATGGATTCCGACAATCATTCGCGAGGATCGCAGCTCTGGTTATGAAAAATCACATTGTGAAGACACGGAACATTTTGTAAAAGTTTTGTAAAAATGCCTTACTCAAATCTACGAAACTATCTGATTTTTATAATTCATACAGATTACTTATCTTTGCCTTAATGATTCCCCCTCTACAAGTGCTGATAATGGGGAACGCAATAGGACATGATGTGAAACCACTTAGCATGGGACTTGTAAATTACGAAAATCACAATTCGACAAGGTACTCACAACAGCCCTTCAAGAATTCTGCTCCTGATGACTGCAACTGTACGAATCTGAGCTTTCTATTTCTGCAACAAATTCCTGATGACTCCTTCTACATGGTATGAGCTACCACAATAAATATTATTCTTAATCTTAAATTTTCGAACTGTGTTTTTTAAAATAGTACGAGTACGAAAGGGAAGATTTGGCCCGAGATGCAGTCACGCAAGGAAAGATATGGGGATTCATGGTGTTCGACAAAGATTTCTCGGAGAGTTATATTTCGGCAGATTCATCACGAGGAGAGATGACCAACGGAAGTGTTATGTCCAAAATTGCAATGGAACTGGATATGTCAAGTAATATAATAATTGTTTATTTTGACATCTTAGAGCTTTTCATCAAATAGCAATTCGCTTAAAATCCCACCTAGATCTTCTGATAGGAATTACCATGAAAAAAACCGTTATGAACGCTTACACATCGTTTGTAAAAATCTTATTTGAATCGTGTGGAATCAATCTCGAGCTTGGAGAGGGCCCTGTGGACGTAATAAAAAACTTGTTTTTCTTCATTAGAACGTGTCAAATAATCTGTTGCCTTCTAATTACAGTACAGAACACCCATTTACGGATCAGATGATATTGATTTCAAAGAGTACATTGCACCTAATACAGTCATAGGGTAAGTCTTCAACATTATTAACCAGCAAAGCGATACAAGCATTAAGTTTTCTATTACTTTGTATGTTTTACTTTTAGAATACTATTCTTCTTTACGCTAAGCGCTAGCGGAATATCCGTAGTGGGTGCCAATAACTCATTATCTTTGCATACTAATGGGATATAAATGAATATTAACCAGAAATAACCAATTTTTCACCCATGGGTGTGGGACAAAAAATTAGGGACGTTGGAGCGGGCACATGTCGCAGGCGTCACAACATCGGAAGTCCTCACAGCCTATTTTATTACAGAAAGCATCATTCTAACCGCACAAACCTCTTTATCATTTATCGTGATGAGATTTGCTTTGCAAATTGAAGTAAACGGATCTATATACCTCGCATTAATTTTGATGTTTCTCGTTGGCTTGTCTGGAGTGGCATTGGGTAAGTACAACAAAAATTGGCAATCTCAAAAGATACATGTTGAAAAGTCTCATGGCTTTTGTCAACTTACCCTTTCGTGTAGGTTTAACGATTTCCTCGTTCTGCAACGAAGAAATAGAAGCTGTGCTAATATGTCTGTCATTATTCATGCCAAACATAATGTTAGCAGGTGAGGATAAATCAACCATATGTTACTGAAAATTGGAAAACTGAGTTTCCACGAGTTGTACATGTTATCTCAGGGACATTTTGGCCGATTATTGGAATGCCCAAGGTTTTGTACTACATGGCTCATGCACTTCCATGCACTTTAGCTTCTGAAGCTCTTCGATCAATTGTCAGTAGGGGCTGGGATCTCACCCACCAGAATGTCTGGCAAGGGTTTGCATTTACCATCGGTCTGATATGTTTGTACTGCGTTATTACCATTTTAATTCATAGAAGAGCCAAGAGAAACAAATGAAAACGTACTGTGAACATTATTCATCATTTAGCCATATCAAAAATTCAATTAAACAGACTTCACTCTTAATAAAACTTGTGGATTGGTTATCTCTTGAGTTCTTATTTAAATTCGCAGAAACATACATACATTAATTTTATATAAGCAGCCACGCGTCAATCTTTTTCACTTGACATGGCTATTTCAAAAACACTTAAATTGAGTAGGGACAAGTGACAAGGAGAAAACCATGTTAAACCGGGGTCGGAAAACACATCCTTGGCTCTCATACACTCTCTCATTCATCATTGTGAAAGATGAAGTATTTCATTAATCTCATGAACAGTGATTTAACAAGATGAGTTGACTTTCCATTTCACTTACTTCCGACTGACACTCTCAGTCAGTATCACTTTGAGTTGGTGAAGAAGAAGAAGAAGAAGAAGGAGCCGATAGAGTCTCAAAGAGAGATATAAGGACGAGATTGGGAATGTTAGCGCCTGCTAGGTTGCTTGCTCACTTCCGACCCGAGGATTCGGTCTCAGGTCGGGGTCAGAAATATTTCTGAGCGCAAGTCTCCTGCTTATGGATGTCCTCACCATTCTATTACACCTGCAGTGACGGAATCGATTTGCATGTTTTTACGCTCCTCATCCATGTCCTACTCTACTTTCACTGTGCACAAGTCCATCATATTATAAACCCTCCTCCCTTGCAAATCATGTATCATCATCATCATTCCAAATGTTTTAACTTATTACTCTTAGATAGTGTGTGTTTTGAGTCCTCTGCTTCTGTCTAAAACTCGCTGTCTCATTCTTCCTTCATCCTTCGTCCAAAGGAAATCATTCTTCCCCTCAGTTCACACACAATTTCTTCAATTAACTAGACAAAATGTGAAAATATTCATTTAATACTTTTGACTTTCACCATGGTCCATCTCAAACTACACTGACACTATAAGTTGTAATACCACCGCGTTCCGCTTTGGGTTTTCCCGTCGATCCTTACGTGGAAAGTTTAGAGTTCCCGAGACAGGGGAACATTTACAAAAACCACACATATCTCGTACCTGCTTTACATCAAACCATCAAAAGCATTTTTTACTGTTTATCTTCGACCTCAATTCTACTTCCTTCTGATCTCCAAAAGTCTACTACACACGATACTTTTATTCATCATATCTAAGTTGATAGCCTCTCGAGTGTTCTTATTCAACCAATTCAATAATCTTCCCTGTCTACAATCTCCTAAGCCTTTCTGTACAACATACAATACAATTCTCTGGATGGAAATTCTCGTAGAACACGTACATTACTATTCGGAGGCTGTGTTATGAATTCGGATAAACACAAAGTACTTCAAATTCACTTTGTACTATAGTCTCGCCACGTACTTCCTCAATAAATATAAAGGTGAAAGTGGTTTATATGAAGAGTCAGACACAATATTAAAGAAAGGAGGACTCGTCGTTCATTTACATGTGAATAAAATTGCACTCAATTCTCAAAAAGCAATGGTTTAAAATCAACGGAATGTTTGACACGGCAGATCAATGCGGGACCCATTTGGCAGACCGAACTAAATGCGGTGGATGAGAAAAGGGAAATAAATTATCCATCAATCATTAGTCAGTGTGATGAGGTGCGACGACATAATACGAGTAACTGAACTATAATCCCTCTACGATGAGATGATCATCATTCCACCTTCCTACGGGTGCGATTTGGTATGGTTCGGTAACTGTGAAGTGAAAGCAACCCAACCTCATCATCGTCGTGTCTACCCAGTAAAGTGTAAGTAAAGGCAAAGCCCGGAGTTTGCTCTTGTTCAAGTGACTTAACACAAACTTTCGACTCCACTAACATTATTACATACTCCTCTACTAGGTCACTACTAAATACTATAGTTTACCTCAAGCCCAATCTAACTACAGAACTAAACTCCTGCGTGACTTTTGTGGTGAAGTGAATCAAAAGTCGGTTCTGTGTGGGTGTGGATATCCTGTTGGCTAATCATAGGCTTTGGCATTACTCTGAAAAGCACGCAACAAATGGTGTAAAATGCACACAAGCTCATAACGTCTCAAAATCTGTTTTAAAATTTCACACAAACCGACTTTTTACTGCATTAGCATTCCGCAGCAAAAGATCGAGAGGTTAGCTCATATAGTTCGTGAAGCTCTTCTCTACTTTAACTATAAACACAACAACTCTAAGTATCCTAGAAAGCCTCATAAAACACCCAGAGAAATTATGATCCACGCGTATTATTAGTTCCACATCCACCAGGTTCCTGTCAGTGAAATATACTCAACTTTCTGTAGATGTACCTTTTAACTTTGTTTTTCTAAGCTCTCCAAGAAAACATATCCATTTCACACTCGTCTTAACTAACATCTTTCCACACTGACATTTAGAATTCATACCTATTTACCCATACATGACACTCAGTCATACCAGTTACCTCTGTTTGAGTAAAAGTAAGAAAAGTTGCGTGTTCAAAGAGCCACCTCCATAGATAATTCAGTGGAACGCATACTGAAAGTCTGAAGAGACAAGCAATTGTGAAAGTAGTAGACGACCAGCAATTGTGAACCGATAAACTGTCTCAAAAGTCCTTCCAACGTACCTTATAAGCTCACATAGCGTACACATACACCTTTAGATGTTACATAGGCATCTGTGTTGGTATCCCATTATTCAAAGAGCAAGCACATATACATACACACCTATGCAATGAAATGGGAACGTAAAAGCTACCTTAATAAGGATACATCACATCCCAGTGAAAGCAGGAGCACTTGCAAGAGCACCTTATGAAAATAGAAAAGTGGACAACGACAAACTGACAGACAAATGAGGTGGTTGTTGTGTAAGCCTTAGTGCGGAAGAATCCAAGGTTTCCAGTGATAGATGATTGATTAGGACTCACAAAGACAAGGGGAGTGGTTGTGTTCCCCTCGAGGTATTTCCCCTCCTGGACTGACACTTGCTTTGTACATAACGAATTACTAGTCAAAGCTACAATTTCTTTTCCCCCATACGTCTCTTTGCCGTGTATTGCTCTACATGATAATAATGAAGCAAGGTGAAATCAATTCTCACGGAGAAAGCAGGCACACCGGGTTTGTTACAAGGCTTGTGTAGAAACACACTGGGAAAAGTACCTCATCATCAAGAATCATACAAAATTGTGACTTGCTTTTGAGGAAAAGGCATGAGACTTACGAGATGTACTTGTTATACTGCTGTCATAATTAAACTTAGCATTTCATGAGATTTCTTTTCTTTCTTTGTTCGTAGATAAGTACCTTAAACACGGATCATGAATGTTAATATGGATGCGGAGAACCGTGTGGTTCTCAATGTTGGAGGAATTCGACATGAGACGTACAAAGCCACCCTCAAGAAGATCCCTGCGACCCGGTTGTCCCGGCTTACAGAGGCTCTTGCCAATTATGACCCTATTCTAAACGAGTACTTCTTTGACAGACACCCCGGAGTCTTTGCTCAGGTTGGTGATACACCCCCTCATGATGTCTTCCACCTCATTATTATCCACGTTTCTTTATCGTCTGCCCTCATGACACAAAATGCAGTTATTACAGTACTCTCTTTATTGCATCACAGGTGCTAAATTACTATCGAACGGGTAAACTGCACTACCCAACCGATGTCTGTGGGCCGTTGTTCGAAGAGGAGTTGGAGTTTTGGGGACTCGATTCTAACCAAGTAGAGCCTTGTTGTTGGATGACCTATACACAGGTGAGGAAATTGCTGCTCATGTACAATCTAATTGTACTCTAATAATATTTATGACGGGTTATCGAAATAATGCTTTTGATCACGTAGCATCGAGACACTCAAGAGACGTTGGCAGTACTGGACCGCCTTGATTTAGACACAGAAAAGCCTTCAGACGAAGAACTAGCTCGGAAGTTCGGGTTCGAAGATGATTACATGTCAGGGAACTTATCATGGTGGCAGAGGGTCAAGCCAAAAATGTGGTCATTGTTTGACGAGCCTTACTCCTCTAATTCTGCCAAAGTAAGGATTATGCTGGCTAGACAAAGAATATTGATTAGAATGGCGATAACATGCGATCTATTGTTCCCCTCTAGATAATTGGGATTGTCAGTGTGTTCTTCATTTGTATATCCATATTGTCCTTCTGCCTGAAAACTCACCCGGACATGAGGGTACCAATGATTAGAAATATCACCGTGAGCACGTCCCACAATCGAACAGCTTGGACGCTCGACAAAAAGGGGACGAACGCACATGAAGCCTTTTTCTACATCGAATGCGTGTGCAACGCGTGGTTCACATTTGAAATCCTCATCCGGTTCATCTCTTCACCGAGCAAATGTCAATTTATCAAAGCCTCCGTAAATATCATCGACTACATAGCCACGCTGTCCTTCTACATCGACCTCATTCTCCAGAAATTTGCTTCCCACCTTGAGAATGCCGATATCTTGGAGTTCTTCTCTATCATCCGTATCATGCGATTGTTCAAGCTCACAAGACATTCCTCTGGGTTGAAGATTCTCATGCAGGTAGGAGAAATGATGCTACATCTCACAATATACTTCCTACTCTACAAAGCCATTCATTAATTATGCATCTCTTACATTACAGACATTTAGAGCATCCACGAAAGAGCTAACTCTCCTATTTTTCTTCTTGGTGCTGGGCATCGTAATATTTGCAAGTTTAGTGTACTACGCCGAACGTCTACAGGCAAATCCCCAGAATGACTTTAACAGCATTCCACTAGGCCTCTGGTGGGCTCTGGTCACAATGACCACAGTGGGTTATGGAGATATGACGCCCAAAACATACGTCGGAATGTTAGTCGGAGCCCTCTGCGCTCTTGCTGGTGTACTCACAATTGCTCTTCCCGTTCCCGTCATCGTTTCCAACTTTGCTATGTACTATTCCCACACGCAGGTTAGCATATCACCCAATAAGTACCTCGGAGGAAATGTCAGAGTTCACTATAAATAGAATCACTTATATCCATCTTGCTCTACCCCACAAAACAGGCTCGGGCTAAACTTCCGAAGAAACGAAGACGCGTGATTCCTGTGGAGACATTACGACCGCCACATCATCCAGGAGTGTCTCAAGGACCTCCCTCAGGCGGCCCTGTTGGTGGTGTTCCTGTGACTCGTCGAGTTAATGCGATGAAACAAAATAATCCAAGTAAAGATATCCTGTCCACTCCTAAAATGGGTGAGTGCACAGTGAGAGTCTCTTAAGCATCTCGAGGAAATGAAGAAGCTTTCCTCAGAGAGAAAGTAGTTTCAAGAGAGTCATGCGGAGTATATATTATATGTGTGTGTGCGTGAGAGAGATTGTTTCATTCGTACGTTGCAATCTCGTATCATTTGGTTGAGGCTTTGAGAGAGTGAATGAGATGATAGATCTTTCTTCTCCTATTAATGACGTGATCAAATTGATAATGACTGATGTAGCTATGAAAAAAGCCTGGAACCGAGCTCAGGACAATCGTCAAGGGGGGCAGAATGTGAACAGTGCACAACCCTCTGCTAATCAGACTCTTCTTCAGCAATAAAATCTCTCACTTTCCCTTAACATTTAATTCTTTCTTTCACACTCAAACGTAAGGTATATATCTCACAAGTTCTCAATCTTTTCGTCGTTCGTGTATCCGTTCGCTTACCCCCTTTCATCTTTACATTTCACTATGCATGTCACTCACTCAAAGTTTGTTTCATGTATGTCCTTTCATATTGCTTTCGCTTTCGTTTGCTCATTAAAATTGGCTGAAACTAACCTCTCTTTCTCTATTGGTTCATTACTTATGACTTATTGAAATTCCTACACACCTGTACATGTCTCTATTATTAACAAGTTCTTTTATATAGACCCTTATTAATTAACTAAAGCTTGTCATTTGCTTTCAGTAGTAAATCATTCATGTACTCTGACTCCATGAAAATTAGGACCACACGATACTAACTTACTAATCAGCTCTCATCATATATGGAATGAATTAAATACGCACAAAAGTAATTAAAACATTAAACAACATTTGTTGCACGATATCTGATAAGCATTATTCTTGTTGGGGCTTACACTAACCACGTGAAATGATATCCAATCAATCCCATGTGTATTTAACACACACTGACCACCAACTTTACTTCTTGAATGCTGAAACTGCAAGATTATTTACAAAATTGCACATTCAGCAATCAAGAGCACATCATCATTCACAAAGGCATGTGTGCACGTTTCAATAATGTCCAAGTCCCTCTGTGCATTCTCTCATCATGTTCCATAGTTTTCCATTGCCCTTTCACTAGTACAACACAAACTACATTATAAAGTATATTTTCATACATTTTTAGAAACATAAAATACCAGCTCATGTTGAAGTTATCATTAGTATAACGACACCAGCATTAAGACTTAATGAATACACACAGCGTGTGTTGAATTTCATCAACGCAATCTCGCATTTAATGTCAAGGACATTCATTAAATATTTGCGGTATTGTGTCTGTTTATAGGAGAAAAATAGCATAAAATATTACCCGTTTAGATGTCAATGTCAGCTTAGACTTGTTTTTGGTGTGAGTTTGTTAGTAAAATCATGTGTGCCTGTGTCTCAAAAATTATATTGGGTAGTAAACCAACTCCACACTTACTTTCTTCTCATTGCTGTTGTAAATGTGAATTGCACTCTTATGTGGGAAACCTACACTAATCAACGTGTAATTCTATTGTTTCAGCAGGAGTGGCCAACCCTATAAACGGGAAGGAGAAGGATAAATCTTGAATTTATCTGTGATTTCCGTGATTTGACTTTTCTTCTACTTAATAATGATAGTATGTAATCTTTGGGCACAAATGTATCCTAGCTAAACAGAAAAGTGTACACGTTAACGTTATGTAACAATTATTCAATACTTATTGCGTGTGACCATTTGAACAGTCGAATTATACAAGGAAACCCACATTCATACATATATAAAATACTGGGATTCGTTATCCAGGATTAAGTTATGTATACCCTGAATATATCTCCTTATATATACTTTCACCTTTGTCACTACATAAGAATGTAAATTCTCTCTTTTACTTCTCTAGGCAAAATAGACAATTGAAACTTGAAAGAAAAGGACATTCGAGTTCAGTCGAGCACATAATGAGCTCGAAGGAGTCTCTGAAAAATATCATTGTGAATTTCTCTCTGAAATGATGCATATTACCAAAAAGTCAAAAATTCCCATCAAACTAGTTTTGGAGAGCAAAAACTTGTATAAAACTATAAAGGAAAAACAAAAGGTGTACGCTTTCGTTGTTCTGGGTATAATAATAAAAGGTCGAGAGCTCCGGATTGAGAGAGATGGTTTGAAAACTCAAAAACGGGATTGATCAAATTACTCTTTCAGTGATTGGAGGAGGGTACACATACATGCACACAAACACACACACACATTTATTAACACATTCAGTTAAAGGTACTTGTGGTAGAAAGTGTTTTTGGTATTCTAATAAGTTCCTCTGTGTGTACTCAATTGTTGAAAGTTTAGAGTGATTGACGTGTTATTAAAAAGTAAAGTCATTATTAGGAGCGGTCCAAAAGGACATGGGACCAAATCTAGGGCTTCTGTCTCACCCAACCACACGTACTTGTCTTTAGCTTGAGTGTTGCATGAAATCATTTGTACTATACATATTACTAGTCAACAGTCGACATTTATTGCTTTCAAAGCATTATTTGTCATGTTAGGCCTCCTGACAACTTCTCGTCCGAACAAACGAGTCGATGTCGAAATAGAAAGACGTTGTGTTCAACCTACCCTATATGCATGAAAGTGTCATTCATCATTCTATAGAAATAGAAAGAGCTGAGCATAAATCTGAAGGATATGCGCAAAAATGGTGCAATTTACAGTTTTAGACTCCAGACACACAATGCTATTAATAGTTTAAGTTATCTGCATTCTTTCGTTTCAAAAGATCTGATTCTGATCAAACTGTATTTGATTACCAGTAATATTCTTTAACCTGTGGGATTTATTGCACATGAGATTTTGAACATTATCATAAACTATACTCGCAATTTGTTGAAGAGACACCCACCACACTGGCAACTGGAATCGCGTAAGCATGAAAGCAGGAACTTTCTGACTTTTACTCTAAAAGGATGTCTTTTACAATGACAAGGATGGATGTAACATAATCTCATTTTAATTAGCACGCAGCGTATATCTCAGATAAATGTAAAACTAGACTTGTAAAGAATAACATGCATTTCCTCGACTCTTCGTAGTCACGTACAATAACTTAATGAATCACCTTCAATAATTACAAGTTAAGGAATGATGGTATGTTACACATATAAATATATACCTACAAATAGTAGGAGACTCATGATTTACTCGCAAACCACTCATGTACAGGTGTAAATGCTCTTCTACACAGATATGTACATGCGATCATACCGACATTATCTTAAGTATTAATTAACGTTAGTGCTATATTATTGTTACCTATTGCTACACATCATCGTGCAAAGCCAAGCTATACTTTACTCCGTTCGATATTGTACTGGAGGAAAAATCAGTGTGATAGGCAAGGGAGAGGAGAATTATTCCACTTTTAAATGTTTCCTTTAAGATGAATGGTCGTGTGAGACATTTTAATATAAATACAATGGTTGCTTATGTACTTCTATTAAGATGATTGTTAACGGAAGATAGAGAACTGACACACAACTTGATATTACAGTGTACGTAGACTAGTTGAGTATTTATTAATTTTAAGCTCTTCATCCTGTAAATATTGCGTAGATTATAAGATCAATTTCAAGTTTTATTCCCTTCTTGACTCGCTTTACCTTTACACAACCACTCTAAACCAATTTCAATTACCACTCCGTGTGTGTATAGACTTGTGCGTCAAGTGTGTTTCAATTACTACACACAGTCAGCAATTGTAATTATTATTATTACTATCTTAGCCTTAGTTTTTCAAAAGGCTTCAATTTAATTTCCCAATAAAACTGTAAAACAGCCTGACATTATTTTGTACTTATTCTTATTCGTCAAGGGTTTCGTGGTCTTCATTCTTGGGGACTTTCTTGTGGGCATCCCCATACACAGTAAATTCTTGAATTGTCTTGTCCTCTAATTTTATTTCAAAATGGGCATAATACTTTCCAGATCTTGAAGGAACAAAGTAAACCCTGAAGACTCTAGTTTTCCCTCCGGGGATCGGAAGCACTGGTGGTATTGAACAGAAGTAGTACTTCTCATTTTTCTCATTCAAATGCTGAACCAAGTCTTTTGTATTTAACGTCAACTTCTTCCCCTCCGTTTCAATCTCAAATGTCATCTCAGGTTCTGGGGGTGACGTCTCTATGCTGGACAGTTTGGTGGTTCCGTGGTATTTACTCTCAGCCGTACCTCGCCTACTCTTCTTAAATTCACTTACATTACTTTGACCTGAGCCTCTGCTTCTTCTGGATCCCCTTTTACTTTGAGTCTTGGGCATTATTTCTGGCAGAGGTGGTGAAGAAGTCGGAGGCGCTGCGACAGGAATTTTCAATTCTTCATCTTCCATGGAATTCCTTCGATCAGTCGCTGCATGCATAAATTCTTCCGTGAAGTATGCAGATTTTCTAAGTCCTTCTGTAGTTGAAACATCACACTCTCCGTGATCCACAAGTTTCAACGAAAACTTCAAACGACCTTTGTTCGCATTGGTTATCTGTAATCATAAGCTGAATATAGATAACCTACATCCATGTGTGACTACAAGAAAGTTATATAAAACCGTACAGAAAACTCTTGAAAGTGATAGTGTTCTACGTGTATATCTCCCAAGTAAAAATCATCGCCTACAGGTGTAATCGTAAAATTTGGAACTTCACTTTCTCCTTGCAGAGTAATGAATGTCTTGCTGTTCCCGAGAGAAACTCTGAGTGTTTCTGTTACCTGCAAAAGACTCAAATTCAGAAAATGTCGGAAAACTCAAAACTGAACGATTAATATCAGTGAAATGCACACGGGATCAATGGAATTCGGCTTAAACCGCAGCCGTAAAGTATACACATGGTCCGGAGGTATCTTTCTACAAGCGTTGCAGTGAGTAAATGGCCCATCCGGGTCCAAAATATCTGGTCGAATCTTCAGACTGCCTTGAGTTATATTGTGAAAGTGGAGTTCCTTATGAGCTCTTGCTCCAAGTACTATCGACTCGAAATCAACAAGAGATTCTTCCATCAATACAAAGCTACACAGAATAATTAAAAAGTATTTCCTTAGCCATAGTCGCTATTTTTTATGTCAAGTATCATTTCACAATTTACCTGGGTTGGGAAACCGGACACCTGCAGCACAACATGAGAATGTCGGTTTCATTATTAGGATGCGTTATGAAACACGGAATTCTATAGGCACAACTAATAGTTTGAAATTTCTTCACATAGTCTCTCTTCGCTTTAACGAATTCCTTCGTCCCTAATCCAATGTCATCAATACTTGGAGGTTGATACGGCTGGGCCAGAAGTTTAACCAATTCATTCATCCTAGCGTGCAGTGTTCTGAGAACTTTCTGCTCCTCAGACACGACATTTACTGGAGTCACTGGATTCACTTGTGAAGACCTTCGTCTCTTGCCATCACCAGAGCCCTTTGATGAAGCTATGGAGCTATTGTCATCTTTTCCGTGGGAATGAATCTTAGATTTTGATGATTTTTTTCCGGATTTTTTCTCTATTTAACATTTACGTGAAAAGACAGCAGATCACTATACACCAAGATTTTATTAGAAAAACAAACCTTTTACTTCTACCAGAGATTTCTTAGGAAGTGGAAGAGAGGG
>JAQGAB010001550.1:0-15733 GCA_034696565.1 Isotomurus graminis
ACATATTTTCATACATTCAGATAGTTAATAAATTGTTTGTCTTCTCATCATTTCGAATGGTATAAATGACCCTTCTCACCCGAGACTCCTAATGGGTAACAAGACACACAAGTCTGACCAAATTGTCTGATTAACCTCTTACCCGCACACTCTTCTGAATCTGTGATACATTTAGTCTAGGCTCCAAACCACTCAATTGTTATAAGTTTTATACCATGTGCACAATACTTATAGTTATCAGTTCGTGCATACACGAATTTTATGACTGTCTTACAACACGTTACATCTTCACATCGCTCACTTGACAGAAATTTTCCCTCTTTCTTATCTCGAATAGTGACTAAATCGTCTTTAGTTGATAACCAACCAATGTAATCAATTTTATTATAGTTGTTGTAGCAGTAGCCGTACGCGAACGTCAACTTGTGAGTTTTCTTAGAAATTAAACTCATTTTGTAACTTTATCGCATTGTGGATCGCAATGTCAACATAAGCCTTATCCACGTCTTGCCTTATCCACGTAAGTAATAAAACATCTCCAGTCAGTGGTTCATGAGACCACACGTTTCCTATAAAACAGTGTTTTGTTATCAATTTGGCCTTCAAATTGGCAATCAAACCTTCAAAATACCCCGTGTTCGCAGTAAACAATTTCTTTAATTCGTTTAATTGTGGTAATTAGAGTTTTCTTGACTGGGGAATTCATTACAGGAAAATATTTACGACAAATCTTTGATGTGTACTGGTTGAACTAGATCCAGGTACTGGAGTTCTGACCGTTAAACGTAACGAATCTACCAGTTTATTAGGTTTCTCCATTCTAAAGAAACATAAAGGTGATATATTTATCACCTTCAACCGGTCCTTAAAGATTCATGTGAGAAACTTCTCATCCACAAATTCCGGCTCCATTTCCGGAGAATGCGACACCCAAAGACCCTTTTCCTTTATCCATGCTTCACATCATTAGTATAAGTCCAAACATTTGGACTTAAGTAATTTCACACAAAGAAGTATGAATTGGGAATGAGCCTTTCGTACCTTTTCTTCCACAAGAAATTAGACACGGCTAATTTTGAGGGTCATCTCAAGAATGAATGACACAATTGTCATTCTTACAGATAACACAAATTCTTTCCGCAGGATTGACAGATGTGTCTAATTTGTTGCCACATTATGAATTCTCACAGAGGGGAGATACGAGGAGAGTGCATACATTAGCACAGTAGGTGACTTAATTAGCATAGGGGGAGGCTTAATTAATTTTAAGGTGATTAATTGCTCTAATTAATAGGGAGTGAGCTCCCCTCCCAGTGCGGTAGCTCCCTCTCATACCGACATACTCCGCAAAAACCGAATTCGGATGTCGGCTACGCCGCTATCCGGGTTACTCCTCCTCCCCGATTCCGAAGCCCCAATCACGCCTTCGCATTGCCGCAGGCCGTTGCCCATAATACCCAACCCGGGCTATGTATTATGCTACTAAAATATATATAGCCTGAATTCCATTGTTAATGAAGTAGTCCCTTGTGGAATTTTGTAGTAGGCATAAAAGATTAAATTTCTTGGAATACAACCAGTTGGTTTCCCGTGGAAAAGTACACCACATTATTAACAGGAGGATCAAAGATATCTTGCTGACATTTTCGCATATCCTTCACTAAGGTTGTTTTTAAACTTTGTGTAGGTCCATCTTGGTTCCAACTCCTAAAATAAATGGTCGTTTTCATGAGTAGTCAAGAACTAAAACAGTACCCTGGGTAACTTGACTGTAGATCCTCTGGTGAAGTTTCGTTGTTTAAGGAATTGAATATTTTGAAGGCAGTAATATTATCGAATTAGTAAAATTTGTTGTTTAAACGCCAACCAACACTGCTCCTCCTGGAATCAACAGATTTTCGTCCTTTGAATTGATATTCTCATCCCTACAGATGAAGATAAGAATTTACTAAATCCGATCTCTAAGCTGTTTTTTAAATGGTTCTGTGCAAAGCTAAACACCTTTCTCTATTATTCAAAACTGTGAATCTCTTGAGCCGGAATGCACTGAAGCTTTCAAAGCTAATTATATTTTAGGTATCATTGATCAAGCGTCACGTTGCTGCTTGGCTCATAAATACAAACTTGAGTTTGATATGTATGTTTTATACAGAGGGTGTACACTTTGTTTGTGGACAGGTTCTTTTCTCTTATTCTGCTCTCTCTAAAATCAGTTGCACGATGATTTAAGGTTTTTCTAAAACCTGAAACGCTTCTTTATCAATAAAAATTTTCAATAAAAAAAAATCAATAAAAGTCGTAAAATGTTTGAAATTGTAGTAGCTAGTGGGTTTAGAGTTCTTAACACGCATTTCATATTTTTCCAAACACGAATTGACGTATAGGGAGGCAGTCGAGTAACTGAAACACTTAAAATTCAATGTTGGCACTTCGTATGTATCTAATGTAACAAAATATAAAGATTAATCAGAAATTCTTAGTCATTAGAGCATACATTAATTACCACGTTACCATCAAGTCCCAGGATCCTAGAAACGAGAGGCTACAAAGAAACTTAAGCGTTTCATGAAAATGAGAATTTCCAAAATGTTTTAAATATTTTTAAATTGTTTGGAACACTTGTCTTAACAATGTAAAAGACAGTTTACGTCAATTTGAGCAAGAGAACACGAAAAAAATTTTACCTCGAGCGATGACAACACTTCTTTCAGCGGCAATGTGGTCTGCATATGCAGCCCCTTTATGTAAAAATTTAAAAAATTTCCTTCATGGTCGAATTTTACTTTCATACACAGTCAATTGAAATTAGCCTTTAGGGTAAACTTGGTTTTAAATCGCTAATATAAGACATTTATCAGACGAAAATAATAACATTTTCACGGCATTTGGAAACTGCGCTAGGAAGGTTGTTCTATAGCTGCACCTGCAAAGCCACAACAGATTAAAAATATTCTAATAAGTTGACTTAATTACAAAGTCAATCGTATGAGTAACATAATGAACCAATCCTGAACAATTTTGATCAAAATATGAAGATGTTATGTGGGGTTATAAACTGTCCACAAACAAAGTGTACACCCTTAGTATATATACTTCCTTATAACGTTAACCAGTTTTGGACGTCCGAGGACCACAATCTTGAGGATCTTCCTCACAACACCCTTGTACGTCTACTACTTAAGTAGATAATTTGGTATTTTCCTTCCTTATCACTGTGTATATAAACATATACATATGCATTTATAAAAACAATTCATATTGCACATCCGAACCGTTTTTTCTCTTTTTTTTGCATTAAGCATATTTGATCTCAGGAGTCACCTCGAACCACTTTGTATACTCATATACATAACTTCATCATCCAAGTAACAATGAAAATCCTCGAGTCAGGTTACTGATAATGGGTTTCTGTTGTTACAAACGTAAAGGTGGGTAGCGTAAAGTTTTTAAGACAAATTAGCCTTTCTTTTGGCTGAATAAACTTAATAAAATGAACGCGCCACGTAGCAACCGTTGGAGTGGAATTAGATGGTGGAATGCGAGCGGCGCAGGTAGAGAAAAAAAATCCATCCTCTCATGTTAGAAACACGACTTTGCAATAGGCACTACTTTTTAACTTGGAAGCAAATCCTTCCTCGTTATCTTCTTCTCGTTCCCCACTTAATGTAACAATTTGTTAAAGGCCTTCCAGCAATATAACATTGTAGATTCACCTCGTAAGACTAAGACTTGCCTGTTCCTGCTGAAGAAACGACAAAACCTTTAAAGCCCGTTTCTTCATCTTTGTCCGACGATAACTTTTTCCAAGTAGAAGCCTCGCAAAGCAGAAGTAGCTTCGCAGTATCTAACACAAAATCTTCAGAATTGTCCATTCCAACGTGCCTTGGCATGTATCATATTAGCGACAACGGCTGCAACAGCATTGAGGTAAAATAATTAAAATACATACGCAAATAGACATTCAAAAGGTAATTGGCTTTAAGATTGTATTATGTGTCAAACATGACCAGTGACCTCCCAGCCAGGGTATCAATACTCGTGCTTACAAGTCAGATCCGGATTGCGTCATCACTCTAGGCCTCACTATGGACGACCCAATAGGTTTAGCATCCATCTCCTACGTTCTAATGTGCTACCCTTCCCACGCCACAATATCTCCAGGTTGATATCATGTGAGGAGGTGCCTCGTTAAACTACTGTGCGGACCGGAGTCTGCTCCGTACATATCGGTCACCCTTCGCTTCAGGCTGGCCCGTGCCAACTCCGCCATTAGACTTTAGACACCGAATTTTGTCTGTGATTGGTTTTTGTCCGTGAGTTTTTTCGAGATTTCATGAAAGCTGGGAGGCATGGCAGCGACCCTCGGATAGCTGCCAAAACACACCGTTACAGCACACCCTCAGGCACGCCCGCCTTACGCAAGAACTTGAGGGACTTAACACAATGGATCCCTTTATAAGTGATTGACAGGTCGCCGAGGATAACTTCGGACTCAGGATACTTTTGTTGAAGAGTCTTAACCAGCGGATACTGATGTGTGTACTTCCTGCATTTTTCATCAGAAATCACCCGTTACAGTTGGATCTATGATCCAGACTTTAGCATCTTTGTTAACTTCCAAGGCAGGTTTACACCTCCCTGTTTTGGTCGGCAAGAGAGGTTCCTCCATTACATCAGCATCTGACTTCACAAAATGTTTAGCGCTGCGCGAAGCATCACACTTGGAGTCTAAATGTTCTACTTCGCACTAGCCAATAATAATTTCGTCAGTCGTGGAGAAAACAGGAATATGAGAAGCTTACCAATCTCGTGAGCGTACTAGATCCAAGAGTCAACAAGTGAGAACGGGGAAGACTGCCATCATCCAATATCAGAGTTCTTCTGAAAATTTAAGAACAACAACAAAATACAGGCGACGTTCTTTCTCAGCGAATGACTTATAATTGTCTAATGTTCATAAGAGAAATTCCTGATGCAGTTACTCGATTTTTCTCCGACAAGCAAATAGCTATACAAGTTCCGTACAAGATTTGGATGAAGGTGTGGAATACAAAAGATCCAACTAGGAACTACTCTGATATTATACAAGATGCCATGGCAGAGCATTGGATTCGGTGTTCTTTTGCTAGCAATGGAATTTCTAAGCTGTCAGAAGAAGACAAACTGAAGATTTTTCACAGAATCAGAAAAGATGCCCAATACAGTTTGCTACCTACATCCAACCAATTGTGCCAGAGATGCCCGTGCGCTTCACTATTATACCATCTGGAGCATTTGCTCCTTTTCAAAGACGAAGAACTGGACGACCAATACGCTGTCACTTTTGTGACACATTTATCGAGCGATTTCGACAGTCTTCAGCCAAATCAGTTTACTTAAATGCAATTTGAACTACCTCTGATCACTCTTTGGTTCAACAGTCCGGCGCAGATTTGGAATATCAAGTAAGATGGGAACCCAATAAATCAAAGAGAAGGTTCTACATTAGACGCTGCTATAGATCGAAAACTTCGGAGAAAAACATTTGCAGCTTCGGATCGGTTTCAAAGTGACAGGATGCCTGAGCTTATTGGATTTGCGAAACACCGAAAATCAAACCCTTATTTGCTTATGCTGTATTGCTCTAAACAGGTTAACGATGCAGCATTCAAAGGTGAACCTACCAGATTTCCTAATTAATTGTAGTAACTCGTTTGGATGGATGGATGAAATGCTTTTTATATCTTCGGGTTTTAATTTCAATTAATTAACCAAATGTTATCAGATAATACAGATCCGGGTTTTTAACACCTTATGAGTTCGTTTTTACACTTTGTACACTGTTTGTGATATTTTATGTGAAATTTTTAGCCAAGGCCTAGTTGGTGAAGAGAACACGACAAAACAATATTAAAATTTTTATGTTTTCACATTCTTTCTTCATCGAGAATACCAAAATATCACCTTACATATTTACTGAATAATAATTGACATTACAGAAGTGGTGTCCAGTTTCTCATTATTGAAGTGATATATATTTTACAATACTTCTATGGCTTCTATATGGCTTCTACCAATACGCTTTTTGTGTCAAGAATCGGCCCGGAGGAAGTTTATCCAATAATATAGGAGGAATTATTCTTTACTCATTTAACTTACACAAGTTACGAAACAAAGAAACCAATTGTCCAAGAAACCCTCCTTAGGGTTACTGGGATGATAGCAGCTTATGCACGTTGGATATGGTAGGATGACAAATAACTTTATTCTATAAAATCCGATGAATAGAGATGCCTTTGTGGCCACGAACGTCACTAAGCATGAAGCAGAATTGTAAGAGGTCCTATTCATCCAGCAGGCAGAGCAGGAGCAGAAGTTGTCCTTTGGTAATTTTTAATTGGATTACGTCTAAATTAACTACTAAGTATCATCACATGTAAGGTTCCTGTCCAAATGCTCTATGAACTATTCCAAGACTATTGAATGATACAAGGCAAAGCATACCAGATGTGCAAATAATGGATCGGAATTTTTTTTCGTGCAAATGCAAAATTACCAGCTCTTATTACCTGAACCCTGCACACTTGGAGCCTGTGCGACATAACAAAAATCACTGATATAGCAGCCTTCTACAGTTAACTTTTGTAGGATATTGAGGGGAAAATCGAAAAAAGACACACGCTGCTACTGTAATGTTCTATAAATTATAAAAAAATTATGTTGGTAAACTTTATGGACTTATCGCTGTTTCCCTATTGATGAGTAAGCTAGGGAGGTCAATTCCTGAAGATTTGTAACAAATATACAGTTCTCAATTCCGGAATCCTGAATTAAGAAACGTCAGGGCTGAACTTGAACAGGTTCATTACAAAATGTCAGACAGCGAAATATATAATATGAAATAAGGGCGTTGGACAGGGAATTTATTTCAAATATATCAATATTTATCTCCTATCAAACCAAATTGACCGTATGCAAGTTTTAGTGCTTTAGAGTATTACTTTCAAATAAGTTGTCAATGTGAGTTTACGAAAAACAAAACTTTTCCCTACTACATGAAGCATGTGAAGAATACTTTTGTTTTTCCCAAATAGTATTTGTACGGTTATCACGACTAGGATTTGCGACCAAGTGCGATGAAACGCCACATTGCATATTAACGCTTTTTAGTAGAACTGCAAAACAATAAATTTACTTAAATAAAACTCAAACACCTGTTACTACTTTAGTCATGGCCAAAACCAAAAGTCATGAAGACAAGACAATGAAACAACCTGAGCGTTTTTAACCTGAGCAACAAATGTACTTCTAGTGAACTCTCGTAGATCCTTGTTTACTAGTATTATTAGTGACTGTATTCAAGGATTTATTTAGCCATAAGGCTTATACAATCAACAACAGGTACTCAGTAGTGTATATATCAAATACAAATAAATTGTAATAATAGTTTTATAACAATTCATGAACTATAAAATAATAATTAAAAGATCCCCCCGAAGATTTGACAGTTCAATTATATAAAGTTCTAATTTTTTTAATTCTGAGACACAAATGCTGTTCGTGAATGAGATAAAGAGCTCTCTGTTTTGAGGAAAGCTATTTTAATTAATAAACTTACGTCTTAATGGATCACACTCAAATAACATATGAAAAAGATCTTCAACAATCTCTTCATTACATATTCTACAATAATTATTCTGAAATTCTAGATCTACCAAAGGTTTGCAGGATTCACATGCAACTGTTTTCCCCTTAATTCTGATTTTTCCTAAATTAGACTTTATCTGAAATAGTAGTTGAACACAACTCCAGCTACTACACTGGTTATACAAATTAGGAGATTCTTCATTAAATATATTCTTATACAGTGGTAGCAGTTTACTGTGCTTCATTCTATCAACATCGGTATTTCTTAATGATAAATATAGATTTTGTAAACAGTTATTACAACAATCATTAAATTCTAAATCGTTTTTGATTATCTTACAATCAAAATCAAGAATGTGGGATAGTTTATATTTATCAAAAAGCAAAGATATCTCTCTGAAGTTTCATATTTTTATTGGAGGATTTACATTTTAATGCAGAGTAACAGACCCTCAGAATGTCATTATAAGGCTTCCTCAATATTTTCGAAATAAATCGGACTGTGTTTTTTAGCATACTATATTCAATCAAAACACATTTCAAGACGTAAAAACCAAGAGGACGTGTACATTGGAAGGTTCAAAACACGCTGGCGAAATTTCATTTGAAATGTAACAAGTTTATTTAAGTACCTAACACCCCACAACTGGACACATTAAAATAGGACTGATTTAGCTAAAGATTCAAAAAGATATAAAGCAGAGTTAAGAGAAGATATCTTTGCTTTGAATATTACTTTAAGTAATTCATTTTGAGCATAACTGGCCTTAGTAATGAAATAGTTTGCAGTCTTGGACATTGGAGATTCGAGATTGAAATGGAATCATCATGGGATTCGAATCCATGTCCTTTTGCTCAGATGCTGGCTTAGTTGGAGATGAAGATTTAACAAGCAGTGCACGTTTTTTTAAATTTGGATTGGCTGTGTACGGGACGGTGATTCACTAGAATTGGACTTTCGTCCACGTTTTAAAAGTTTAAACGGATGATTAGATTTTGGAAACGGTTGATTCATATCATAGGTCAGGAACAAGACCTTTCTTGTGCAGATAAATAGGTAACATTGCGCTAAGATGAAGTTGGAAATTAGAGGCTGAGTGAATTGTGTGCACATGTGAATTTAGAGAGTAGGAGTGCAAAGATGTTGTTCCTCCGAGAGCCAAGCTGGGACTGTAGATCCTAGTTTAATGCTATGGAATTTTTAACCATTTTCCACCACTCCTTCTCTGACACTTCGAGTATTTAAACGTATTTAGTGTCTAGAACGTGTTACGAATAACGAATGTAGATTTTAAAAAACTTTGTAAACTTCTGCTCCGTACAACGGCAGCGTCAATTTTCTTTAAATATCACAAACGGTAGCGAAAGTGTTTAACTAATTTCTGAGATCTCTGTTATTCTTGTTCTCTGAATCCACGTAATTAAGACCTAAATTCTTAACCGGGGTTTTGGTGTAGATGGAACAAAAATGTTGTATCTATACAAAAATTTCAGATTGGTACGAAATTACAAATATTAAAGTCCGTCGACCTCTGTCGAGTCGAATCTGTCCCACGGGACAATAAAAGGATATTTCTGGATGAAATAAAGTGTTTGAAACATAATAACGAAGCTGGTAAAGATTTTGAAGGATAAACTATAGCAATTTTACCTGAAACGGATGAACACACAGGCAGGAATTTCATCAAAGGTAATGCCCTTCCTCCTTCAGTGACACAAAAATTTGACATCGAAGAAGTCTTTAACCAACTCGCACCCTAATAACTGGCACTCATGACACTCACGAATGTCAAGGCACGGGCTCCTTTAAACATAAAGGATTTATGATAACCTGTCAGTAGAACGAGAAGAGCCACGTACATTGACATTACAGGACTGGATGGTCTCTTAATTTCTTTCGAATTCTACAATTAGACTGTAAACTTTTAATCTCAAGGAAGCTTTCTGTTTCTCGCTGACATGTCCCTTTAAAGAAATTGGAGCCCAAGCGGAATGCAATTGGATTTTTTTTTGGATTGTCAAAGTTTTTGAATAGATCGTGTGCATTCGAATGATAGCTGGTGACATATCCACTTTTGATTTACATTACCCAATTTATCCGTCTTGGTCGTAAAAGCGGTCATCTTAAATTGGCTCGATATTCATGAAGTTACATCCTTGTTGTGGTGATCATCGTCTTCGTGTTTGAATGTGTAGAATTGTTATACAAACGTATTCAGGTGACTAGGGTACACGGAGAGCTAACACGTTTTTATAGATAACAATAATTCCCGTCCGAATTTACCTGTAGTTTAGACATTATCTAACCAGCTTTAAACGTACAACACCTAACTTGTTTCAACAACATTGTCCTGAATTCGTGATTTTATTTCATTGTTTCTTATGATTTTTATGAGAGGGCTTTGATTCTGTTTTTCTTTACTGTTTGAGCGTTTTCGTAAAACAAATCCACAGTATTTGTGAATGCATCTTCTTGGGGATCTCGTGTTTGGACGCATGATGTAACGGCTCTCTACGAGCTCCACGGGTCTCGCGGCTAGACATTTTTTGGACGAGCTGGAATTGTTCTTTTGCAACATTGAGTGGAACTCGTTTTTACTACGAGGTATGGTTAACGACCAATTCAACAGTAGGAATGAAACCGAACCACAGCTTGATCTGTTGTTCTTGATCTGACAACTATTTCTTTTTAACGTTTAAATTGCTGTTGTATGAACACGGTTGTTTAAGTGGGATTGTACCATATCCGTATATGCCTAACCTTTTAAAAGTTTTTAAAATATTTTTTAACTCGTCAAGATGTCTTGCGCACCCTTTCGGACTATGAGCACATTTTCTCGCTGGAGAAGGACACTTACCTACTGATGAGTTCACTGTTTGTTCTTTTGAGACCACACTTACAAAAGAACGGTTGGATTAGGGCAGCGTTGGTAGTTTCTTCCCCTTCAGGGTCACCATCTTCAAGATTCAGGAGTCGCCCTAGAAGGAAGAGAACTCAAATCCGGGAGCTGACCACTGAGAACGAACGAAAATGGAAAACCATGGACAAAGGGACTGTAGGGGGACTTAAAGATGAGAAGCGTTACTTGACTACCGAGAGTGAATGAAAATGGAGAAGAGCATGGGCAGAGGGAGTTTTGGAGGATCTGAGGAAGAGAGGAGTTCAGAGACATCTAGGACACAATCCCTTCACTATGAATTGATACTATGAGAAGGCTACATTTTACTAATGAATGTGTGGGAAACACCTAAGGCATATGAGAATGAAATATTAGTATAAGCCATAAGTCTAGCCCATATGTTAGTCAATATGACTAACAATGGCAGCCTTATAAATACGAATATTTGTCAAATCGAGGACTCCGCTATTCTTGTACATCAATTCCATTCAGACATACACTTCACACTTCTTCCAAAAGAACCTTCCCAGATTTTCCGCTTTCGTGCATCAGTCGCCTTTACATACACACAATATGTGCCCGATGCAGTGAACGCATGGCATCCACCTATTGCGGTCTTACATTTTTCAAGTCCAAATCACTAATTTCATTCATCCACTAAGTGAGTTCAGGTCATCGCAGTAAACAGCTCCATCAGCATAACCCTCACGCGTTCGAACTCTTCTGGCCGATTTCAATCTTGTTTAAACACGAATCTTTATCGATTCCTGAGTCTTTTTCGAGTCTTGAGTTGGTTTGAAAACGATAATGATATTTTACAAATAAACTTAACAAATAATAATAACGATACTAATCACACTTTTTTTACCAATACTCCGATAATTGTATTCTATTAACAAAACCCTTGTACTTCACACATGAACTATTAATGAGCGTGTATTTAAAATGAGTGGCAAAATTGAGAGAGAACAGTTTGACGAATACATTTACGATTCAAAACACGCTTATGATCTTGACATAAGAACACGATAACACATTTTTCTCATCGACCTTACCTGACCGGGAACATCGACCAGCTTCCTGCCAAAGCACGGTTAGTTCATCAGGGATGTCATATATGATTATACAATTTAATCCTTCAATAGTTAATCCCATTGCTAACGCAATTGTTGCAACTAGTATTCGAATACAACTATAAACATGACAGCAGTAATTTGTAATTTCTTCGTCTGGACTTTTCGTTCGTTAGGCCTGTGAACATTTTAATTGTGTAGTCATGTAATTTTCCAGTCTCATGAATGCAAAGTTGTCGTTCAAAGGGCATCTTGGAATCCCAAGCTTAATAAATAAATATAACACTACCAACCAGCAGTTTTAGTTAAAACACCTTTAGAATTTAAGGATTTTAAGGGCATCCGGCATTGGACTATAACTTATAGCCGGGAACTGATTGTTAATTAACGTGCCGTGTAAAGACTTACGCATTCTGTAGCTTTTAATTTGACTCCTAATTCTTAATCTGTTTAACTTGTTAACGTATCGGCTATACCGTGTACGCTTGAAGGCGATGTAATAGTGTCAACTGCCTTGAACTGCGAACAAGGCACTGTGTGATATTAATGGCAGTAATAGTTGGAGCTGGTGAAGGTGTTAAGTGAAGTTTCGTAAAAGGAGATATTGCTTTTTCCAGGCCTCTCTTAATTTAATACTTTTGCGCTTTGCGGGACAATGGTAGTTTCAGGTGCATGTATGCCAGGACCACTTATGCTTCAGGATCATTGTTGGCATCAGGTACACCTTTACCACGAACCAATTTTTCACGTCTTCTTTCGATCATTAGCTTATCCCACTCAATCGCTTATTAGAAACTGGTATTTTGGTTTCCAGATGGTAGGTCTTTTAAGTATTAGTTAAAGTACAATGTGAATATCTTACTATGGCAAGTTTCATCACTTAAACTAGTACTGTGTGACATTTACTGTGACACATGTGTGAATTCTCTCTTAGAATGTTAGGAAATAACATTTTAAGTAAACAATCTAACCGGAATGTCCACTAATGATGACGAAAACTTCTCAATGGCTTCGTTTTCTTCAACGTAGGCTACCTCTTATGGAACTAGCCGAAGTGGAGCCAAACATGGGAATACAGCATCCGGGCAGATGACATAAAAATCATCTTCGACGACTTAATTAAGCACATAAAAATATGCTTCGCGAATTTAATGATAGCGACATCTGAAATCAACAGTTTTACGGAGATGATTTTTCGACCAGCATGTCGCAAAAAACACGATGAGGCATGAAGGTATGTTTGAGGTGCGGAGGTTCCGGCTGCCTTAGGAAGGGTTTAAGGAACTAGTAAGCACAATGTACTTTTTTATCTAAAAAAAAGTGTAACAGTAACATTACAGATTCAATCGGTACCCTGCAGTCCCGAATACGTTCATCGTGTTCGTCAACACCTTGTTGAATGCTACAAAGTGGTATACTTTATTCTTTTTCTTTTGTGCCACATCTACTGACGAATTTCAATGCCAAAAATCCGTGTGTTGTGCCACTTGAAACAATAATAATGAATTAAACTATCAGACCTTCGATGTGCCGTCCGACCATTACTTTCAACTGGAAGGTACGGACATCTGGAATTACGAAAAGGTTATTCCTCAACTTGTATTTTCCATTTCTTTATTCGCCTCAAACCGTCTTTTTTTTCAACTCAATGTTAAGAATATCCTTTGTTTCCTTTCTATCCGGTTCTGATTTTCCATCCATGTGAATGCTTTATACTAACACTAGTTAAATAAAATTGAAGGCAAGAGTTATTAACGATTTTCTTCCCTAAAATATAGTAAGTTCAAAGAAGAGACGTTCTTCCAGTTTATCCGAAAACAAATTAATCTCACCTGGTAACATATTATTACTATTTATAAATACTATTTGCACCGGCAGCAGAGAGTGATTAAAAACAGGTCAATATCTTGATACTAATTTAGACAGCCAATAACAGGCGCACATTATTTAATTCCATTTTAGTAAAAGCACAAGTTCTTCAAAAGTGTATTCTACAATAATAAGTTTTTTGTCAACATAAAAACGAATGAGTCGATGAAGTAAAAATTCAGATCTAAAGTTAAATCTTATTTCCTACTGCGCTGAAGGAGCGGATAAGAAACCGAGAAAGACCACGAAAGCGCCGGAGCCAGGAGTTCAATTAAGTGGTAATACGATAACTCAATTATTAGTGAGTAAGTAGTGTGATCTTTTTATCCAGGCTGGTTTGGATCGTCTATTTCCCTTCAAGAACGTCAGATTCCACTGACACCTACAACTTTATGGAGTCCCGGGACATCAGGAACCTCATATACGGCTCACCGGGCGATTCCTGTGAATAAGAGCAAATCAAAGATTGGATTAGTCCAAGTAATAATATGAATCTGAATGTTATGGCCTAGGACCTAGAACAACTTAAGGTAAGGGCAAGTTTGGAAATTAATAATTTAATGAGACACAATCATTCCGAAGCAGAGAAACTAGGAGGACAACTGGAAGTATTAAATTTTGTACTACGTAAATTATAACTAATTTGGGGAGCATAATTTTTTAATTTTGAAGAATTGAATATAGAGGAAGGGGATTTAAAACTGAAAAAGTAGAATTTAATTAATTTCTAATAAATAAGGATTCAGGAATTGAAGATAAGGGTACAGAGTAGTGGTCACCCACTGCAACTAAAGAAGTGAGTGGGGTACAGGGTAATGGGTTTCCACTTCTGCTGAGTATGCCCGGGTATTACTGAGAAAGAGCGAAAGTGGCAGGTTTAGTTGACGATTTAAGCGTCGGAGTCGAATGCAAAGTCGAATCACTATGGAATGTAGTGCATGGCGGTAGTGAATACTCATATATGATTAAGCATTAAACTAATAGAATTGCTGCATAATCTATTTAATAAGCATAGAATAAGAAAAGCAAACGATCATATGAAATACATGTTATAGATTAATTTAGAGACCTGTTTCAGTGAAACAGCCTGTTGTGTAGACTTCTTTATTTGACAGAACTCGCAGTACCAATAGTGTGATGTTTTGATTATTTTTTTCTGTGAGCTTACAGTTCGACAAGCAATACTTTTCTTTCTATATGTAGAATATATGGCGTTAATTTTATATATTTAACTCGTTCAAAGTATTTCATCACATATTTTTTTGCTAGACTGGTTGTTTTTTATCAGGTTGTTCACTTAATTCTCGGTAAGCGTATACGCGAACTGCTTCCAGGAATTAATCTACGGTGTCATTAGCAGCTGTGAAGTATCTAAGTATATGTAGACTATTCAAGCTAATTAACACGACTCTTTATGTTTTTGTACATTGGTAAATTTTTTTAAACATTTTTTCATTCAAATTGTCATTTGGGGCTTAAACATGTTTAATTTTTATGTTTTATATATTTTTTTTTTAAAAACAGCGGCACGGCACTTTCTAAAAAATTTGATCGGACAAAAAATATCGTTTGTTTACGACATACTTGCGGTACTTAGGCATCATTTCCAAAACCAATTTAAAGTTCGAAGTTAAAGTTGTCTCGTTGCTGTAACACAAATTGTTAACGTGTATGACCTATTGTAATTCTAGTGCGCTTTTTAGTGCTGGTTCCAGAGCCATTGTTTTTAGACACTGCGTTTTTTAGCAATTTGCTTGTAATTTAAACAAATCAGATAGAGCTTATTGCATGCCTTCATAAGAAACTTATACAAAGATACAATCAGTGCGTCTGAAGCAGCCTGAAGATTGTTAGGACTACGCATGCATGATCAAACACACCCAGTAGCGCAAACCAACGTAACAAACAAACAATCTGTTTAATAGGTTAGGTCAGGTTGGATAAGGTTAGGGTTCTTTTACATCAAACGTCCTCAGAAGGTAGTAAACTTGTTAACGCCGACATTCCAAAGCGCTATGGTTTTGTTACACAACGGTGGACCTGACGTAAGCGTGGTGTTGCAGAAACGAATGTACATAGTACATATTCCTTATTGGTCAAAGAATTCGCTGGAAGAAAACTTCATTTTCATGGCTTGATTAGTCATTAGTAGGCCAGGTTGTATCGCTAGTACAAAGCATCCTTCCATTAAGAGATGACGAGTTTAACTTGCCTGTTAGCGGAGGATGTGGCCCAAGGAACTGCGAGATTGAAAGTTTTCCAAGT
>JAQGAB010001551.1:0-15728 GCA_034696565.1 Isotomurus graminis
AATTAAATAGTTGACATTAAGACTGGTTCTTAGCTGTTCGATAAAATCTTCACTTATTGTAAAGCTTTTGGGTTTAAGAATATCAACAACAGAACATACTATAATTAATGTGTTGGTATTTAAAAGTTACATAATTTTTGCTCAACCCTTCAAACAACGTGAGAAGTAATCAGCTGTAAATGAAAACTACGAACAGTCCGTTTTAATTTCACTTGCGCCATTTCAAATACATTTTCCCTGGTATTGAGATTGAGGTATATTTATAAGGTATTCATGAAGTATTTACTAGGTAGTAGTGTACGAAGCAAAAAATGCAAAACTAATGTGAAAAATGTTCTTACTGCCTTTGGAGCTTGAACACTATTACTACATTGCTAAATGAAAGAATGACACTTGTTTTCCACATCCATCATCGAACGGCGTAACTTTCACAAAATAATGACTCGTGATTTTGATAGCATTTCACACTCCTTGAGTTTACTCCGTTTGAAAATGTAGGCCTTAAACCAACCATCGCTAAATCACTAAAAATATTTATCTACCAGCTGCGACCATAAGCTCACTCCACAGTAAAATTGGAACGTATAAAAGTTAAGTTTAGTGTTTATTAGCAGTGAGTGGTTAGGCAGTAGGCAGGATGCATAGTTATTTCAGAAACTCCGAATTGTAGAGCAAGCAATGAACTCAACTTTTTATGATTCGTCTGGTCGAAGGACTGTGCTTGTAATTTTCAATAAATTACGTACAATTTAGTATGCATTACTAAAGAGCCCGAAGGGACATGGGCATCTGTAGTGTGATAGCGACATGAACCTAAGAGGACATTTGTAAGGGACTTTAAAAGTAAGTTACTTTCTCCTACCCTTTTCTTTTGCAATCAATTTTACCAATTACATAAATGGATCACTCCGTCCCGTAGCATGACATATACTCCCTGCCCCCTGCCTATTACTGATAACAAGTGTCCTGTTATTGTCTAATTTCGTGTCAAAACGATACACTCAACGTCGGTGCAATTTGAAGAAAATGACAAGTCCCGAGCATCAGTTCATCCGTCCTAATGGATTTAATTCATTACGCAATCATAAAAGACAGGGTGAGTTAAAAAGCTTGAGGATTTAGGATTACTTAAGAAATCCTAGTGCAGTGTATTCATCAGAGGATATTAAAATAAGTTCCAACCAGCTGTTTAAGTTTCTTGTAGAATGCAGAATGATTCTACGACTATCATTAGTTACTGATACTGATAGCAAAGCACCTGAAGTTTCACACTGTGCAAAATCTACTCAAAGCCCATTCTATTGAAACCTTTTTTTATTTGTACTTTAACCACAAATCACTTTTTCTGCTGCTTCAAAAATCTGTGAGGTACTTATTAGATTTCTCAGCACAGGGTTTGTAAATTCTGAGAGCTGCTGCAACAGCTGAACAAATGCTAAACCAGCCATCCGTTACCAATCACATTGTGCGAAGAATTAACAATAACTGAATACATAATTCGATTTGGCCTGTCCTAGTCTACCGTCCAAATGACACAGATTTCAACTTCATAGTTAATGCATTCTTTAGGCCGTTCTCAAACAGACACGTAAGCTCGCAGTACTTACATTGCTTATTGCACTGCTTCTCACCTCAGTAGCTTTGTAAGAAATACTGACTTGAATCAAACCATGTGCTAATTACTGTTTTACTTTTAAGTACTTATCGTGGTAAAGTCGCAGAGAACTATTATGTTCTTGTTAGAATTCGCTTTACTTTCATTGCAACAGACAGACTTATAAGTCTAATACATTGGAAGTATATTTATAACAATGACAAGCCAAACATTCTAGCATTTAATTCCATTTCACCTATTTATAATATTATTCTCAAACTTGTATATCATTATCACTTTCCTTTGTAATTTTTTAATAACAGTAAAATTACGTTCAGTAATTGTATTCGGTCCCAAATTCAAGAAACATGTTTCGTTCGTATAAACTAAGTAAATAGCAACTGGACTGCATTTGAAAATTGTCGACTTATCTACAATCGACAATGTTTTAAAAGACATATCTTGGTTTTCAGCAACGCTGCTAAAATGATTAATAAAACTAACCTTGTTGAACTTAGTTAGGTCAGATCATATCATTCGTTTAAAGGTGCAATGCATCGAAATTGTGACAGGAGATAAAATATGGGAGATAGGACCATGAACTGGATGGACCGGCGGAAATGCGGTGTAGAAAATCACTGAAGAAAAATAAAGACTAAAATATCAATTTAAGTACCGATTTAATTTTAATCCATAACTCTTTCTATAAGCAGTGAAGCTATTGTAAACATCCTTAATTATAATTATAACTTTTATATACTTTCGGAACTTCGGAACGGAAAACATTTCGGAACTTGGCCACAACAGTTTGAAAGAGGTTGTTACTAAAATCTTTATTTATTGACATCTAATGGCTTCTTATTATGTGTACGACGTGCGACAGCAAAGCCAATCGAATGTAAGATTATCAAACAATTTGAGCATTTTTGATATTCTATAAGTACTTAAAAAAACTTAAAGACCCAAATGGTGTTTGTTAATACAAAATTTACTTCAGAGACCGTATAGACTAGACATAGAGTATCATTTTAATTTATTTCTCTGACGACTCTAACCAGTTCCTTAGTCAGTGAACCTTCAATTATTTGTATATACATGAATACATGCCAGGCATCGTCAGATGGGAAGAATAAACCTGCAAGTGCAGTTCCTTTACCAAAGTAAATTCTATGGAAGAATATTGTAGCAATATTCTTCTGTGTACTTAATTTGACCTTTCTGTTCACGAGTTCATAGCACCTCAGCTGTATAAATGAGCAGTATATAGATAGAGAAGAATGTAGCGGCTATAGTGTACATTAGAAGCTCTTAATTGAATCATACTGAAATGACAGCATATACATTTAATATATACAGCATTGTGTTTTTAGCAATTGTTGAATGTAAATGAATCACTGTTTTCTTTATCTGGAAAATGTGAAGTGTTACTTTGTACTAGCTAATAACGTAACGCAAAAAAACCCATGTCTCCGTAACACTCTAATCAATACAGAACAGAAGCTTAGCTAATCGAACATATCCAATAATTGAAAGATCCAAAGACACCCTTCACAAGCAGAACTGCTGTTGTCTTGTAATTTCTAGTGAATCCGTGCGAGATTGTAGTTTCATTTTTTCATGATTAAGTTGCTCATACTATTCAGAAATATGAACAAATCTTATGTCAGTATTTCAGAGAAACAATAGCTGTATAAAGTACACTGAACAAAAACTTGACAAAAGTGCTATTTGGCTATCAACGGACCTTGTAGCATATAGATACTCTGTACTTAACATCATATTTTGAAATCTTGAGCTTATTTGGTACAAGTCAGGGGCTGCCGATATAACAGCTTCATATCGCATGATTCGTTTGGATCCATGTTTAACTAAATAATTACCTTCTCGAATAATGTAAGTTTATTTTCGTCTTTGGCATAACAGTTTTATCTTGAAGTCAGTTATAGCAATCGTAATTTCAGAACGTCACTCATTTCTACAATACCATCAAAGTGACTGAATTCCAGCTATTCCAGTACAAGAATTCGAGCAGTGCTTGTTTGCGGGTGGTAAACCACTTAACCAGTTAGCAACAGAATCATCAATCCAGCTTGGAAGAAAGATTAGATAGTGGTTGGGTAGTGAATAGAAAAATTATTGAAGGCCAAAAGGACGGTTGTAACTACGCTTTAACTCCCTACTTAAATACATTATGCTATCCTGCTATCACTGGAAAATTGGGATGATGATGATGCTTTTGGAGCTGGATGAGAGTTGTTTGCTTGAATACCTAGGATTTTCCGCACCTTGAAACTATAATATTGAAATGCATGCAGTGAACATTCGTGCATGTGTTCAGTGACTGAACTGTAGTCACACATCCGTCCAGCTACACTACTTGCAAAGTTTCTGTCAGTCACATATCCCAGTATACATTATATAACAAAGTATGAATAAAGTTCATCATTCTTATAAGATATTCCTACTAGAACCATATCGAAGAAGACAGCTAATGACTGCAAAGAATGAACATGGAGCTAAATGGCACCTGAGTTTGAGAAAAGTCAGGGTTATTTCAATATCAACAGTTATCGCAGACGTCGTCAAGATCACTTCTCAGAACTGTAATCACCTCAAGTTACTTAGTACACAATAGTCATAGTGTGGCATTAGTAATGTCAATTTTTCTGGGAACGCTCATTGCCGACTATCTACTTACAATAATAATTATTACTCGTAGAACCTTAGAAGGTTAAAGCTGTTCATCATCCCTGTTCAGGATTGCCATTACTACATGGAGATGAAGCAGTGTGTGACAAGAGTAAGAACAGACTGCGATTAATTGTTTTCTATTAATCTGCAGTGTCTGCATACCACGTAGCAGCTAATTAAATCCTTCGACCTAATCCAATATTAGAATAACACTTATCGCAGCCAGTTAGAAAAATTGCACTCACGTTGTCACTGCGTTAACAGTGTCCATGTTCTCACACCAGTTCATGATACCTAAATGTATGTCTACCTAATCATCTAATTTTCAGGATCTGAAGAATCAGTATACACACCTGAGGTTCTTTGTTTTCGCCAATATCGTTTTAAAAGTAGTTTAATTACAAGATCACTGAGCTTAGAGCGTTTCTCATGATTGAGGGACTTCGTAGCACCGAAAACTTTCATAGAAATACTGAATAGTAAATCCACACTATTCCTCAATTCATTGTGCGTATACGACGGCATAAACTATAGTCAAATTTGGATTCATACATTTCAATGTCACTGTCTATTATCAGAGTCCTTCTTTACAAGGAAAAATAATAATTTTTTCCTTCCTGGGCATTTTTTCAATTTGTTTTACTAGTTATAATTATAGATAGAACCATTTAATTGGGTACATACAACAAATTATTTTAAAACCAACTTTTCCGCAAAAATCTGGACTTCTTTACTGATGAGAAAATAAAGCAAACAATCTAATTCTCTGTGAACTCTAGTTAGGATACCGAACCAAATACTAGTATAATAATCTTGAAGAGTTTTCCTTACTAATAAACCCAGCCAGCCATAATAGACTATACATTCACAACAGAAATAGGAGGATTCCTCACTACTTTTTCTATTGAACAAAAAGATCAGGAAGCAAATCAGAGATTTCTTTTAATGTATGTGTTACAATCTTAAAGCCAAGCCAGCTACACAAGCTGTTGGTTGATAGTTAGTAGTAGCAATAAAGTTAAATGTACCTCTATGAACAAGTACGTACAGTTACGGAATGTTACAATAAGGAAACTCAATCCACAATCTACATTACCATACATAGTTTTGCATAGGTGCACATACTTGCATGCCACTTGCACGTTAAGAGATCTTTAAAACTGTGAGATCATAGTTGCGAGAAAACGAATGCGTTTCAAAATTTGGCTAAGCTCTTCAATGGATTCAAAAAAGCACGATATAAACTATGTAGTTAGAAAGCTTCTTAACTTCTATAAAACTACCAGATACCAGAAACCTCTTTTAGATACTTTAACAGACTGAGATCAGATGGGTACAAACCAGCCTTTCTGTTCGATTTTCGTTTACACATAATACAAAGAAAAGACCTAAGACAATTCAATTCATTATCTACCATTTAACAAACCAACCTTTACTTTTCGAAAAGTCGATTTCTTCGCAAGAAAACTTGATCAGTAATGAATACTAACGAGATTGACAAAAATAAACAGATTAAGTACGTACGATCTCTCTGTAGTATGGAAGGGAAGAAGCATAATGATGCTACTTCTTTGCCCACTACTATAGAAGTTAGTGCGATTTTACGATCGGTTTGTATGCATACGCTGTGATATACTTTGAAACGAGGCTGCTTCTACAACGATAATCTAGGTCTTAGACCAGACTTCTTGAGGCAAAAGTAGACATTGCGAGTGCTCCATTAGATGTATTTAGCTACCTAGATTGTATTCTTCGTAGATAGATGCTAGATACAGTAGATACGTTACCCAGATCCACTCCACTCACATAATCTTAGAATAGCTCACGTGTTTCTTAATATAACCCTTACGAAATCCCAGAAACAACGACACACCTACTTACTTTACAAATGGTCACGGATTGAGATCATATCACATTTACAGTACTACATATTACACAGACTACTACTACGCTGCAATTCGAACGGCCTTGTAAGAATTCAACATTTCGCAACGTGAACTTTCATTAAACTATTCTGCGCTAGCGCTATAATAATTTATTTTATAAATACATTGTTTACGCCAGCACATAACGGATGTAACGTTTGACGACTGTAACCTCGTTGCGCTGGTTGTATTTAAATATTTTACTTGCGTTTACCGAACTAATTATCATAAGTGCTATCAACGCTGGAGCCATAACCTTGGGCGGCCCTTGACCAAGATTTTATGGAGTATCTTACAGTAACATGACTATTTTCAGCAAAACGGCAAAGCTGGTAAGCTTAGATGTCGCGTGACAAGTATGAATGGCTGACTGCAGCAACTCCCCGCAGATACAAATGAAATAGAAAGTTCATTGAGCAACAGTAAACTTAGCAAATGAAATAATAAGCTATATAGTGTGGGTCAAAAGAGGAAGGGGAAAAGTAAGACAAGGTTCAGGAAACTTTACGGAACAGCTGTGAGTGGTGTAAAGCAAGAGGTAAAGTGTTGGGGAATGGTCTGTGGAAACATGAAGGAAGACAGGCCAGTGGAATTGGTATTTCGAATCGAATTGAACATTCAACTCAGGCCCAATCCACGGCGAAGACTAAAGGTTTTCACAGCTCTTTATATACCAAGAAGAGGAACGTCGAAGTCGCCGGAGCTTAGCGATTCGCCACCCGTTTCAACCCACAGCCATTTACAGCTCGTCCTAACTACATTTAAGCAGGTTGGCAGCTGATGTATCACCTTAACTAACCAGTTTACTGAACAATATTGGCCCCTAGTCAAGTCAGGGAGTTCCATCGCCACTAACTATTATTGAACAAGTTTTCCCCTAACGGAATCACTACAACTACTACAGCTGCATAATACTTACTACTTAAAGAGATTAGGCAAAGTAGTTAGGACTTTCTTAACTTGTTTTTCAGATTCAAAATCATTTCACAGCACAGTATATACTAGTACCATCCTACTCAAGTAAGTGGTAGCGTGTGCAGTACTTACATACGATACAACCACAGACTAAAGTGCGTTCTTATACTACTAGCACATCGAATAGAATACGAATAGAATCGAGGTTTTGAAATGAAGACAATGCTGTGAGACTCGATAAAAGCATGATGCTCATAGGACCTGAATGACAAGCTACGGAAAAGTACATATACATACAATATTTTGGGATAAATATCACTGATCATTCGCTTAGCACGTTCTCCTCACCTCTCCTACTCCTAAATTCATATTCTCGCCACTTGTACTGATGAGGATATACATATTCTTGCACAGATACATACTATTACATACCCGTATATTAACTTTTCATCAACAACAAACTCGCATAACTTAGGTTAACAGTACACATTGCCAGATTGCAACTATAGACGAGCTCATAATGATTTACATTTCCAGGGAACTTTGTTCGAAACAAAAGATCCGTACATGCTGTCTCAACTTTGGGTATAATGGCTTCATGTATGCAAAGCCTAAGGCAAGTTGCTGCAAACCTTGTAGCTTCAAAGTCACTGAAAGTCATCTGCGTAAAATACAAATCTCGATTATCACGTGTTGTTAGACCTTGCGCAAACGTCAAATCATCTCAATAAGCAAAAATGCAACCACGTTCCGAAACTTTACTAATTCTAATTGAGATGACGATGACACCAAATAGCTTTAATTCCTATTCATCTCAACGTTACTTGCAATTACATGGTACGTACTCTCCACAAGTAAAAGTAAACCAGTTATTCTTTGTATGGTTTATCATTACTCATTACAACTTACAACAACCCTGCTGTACGAAATTGCAGCTCTAACACTTGCAATGTGAAACAGGATCTTCCTACACTCGAAACTATTCACGGTTACGAGGAAGCCTGAAAGTGAATATACCATACTCAGCGGCACATACATTTTGTGTATCAATTCGAAGAGAAAAACTAGCACATACAACATACACTGTAGAATAGACACAATACAGTTCTCATTTCCTAACTGATAAAAATTTTCTTACGCACATTATCACGTAATACGGTCGCAATAACAGCTACTCACCTAACACTATGACTATAATCCCTATAAATGCTCAGGTATGCTGACGACGACCGAAAAGGTTAATTAAAAAACCAGGCAAGTCATTCAACCGATTGATCTGTGTCGATACTGAATAGATGTAAATCACAAACCCCCATGACATCAATACATATAATACATGGAAATACGAAAAGCAATTACACAGAAATCTGACGTGATAGTCTACAAAGCACTCGAATCTCCATGATATCAAATCAAATGAATTATTCTTGTTTTCAATAACCTAGCACCCATTCGGAGCTCATCCAACTGATTACGCAAATTATCGAAATATTTTGGTAGCAACACTACTGGTTTGTTCCTCTAGTTATTTATGGTACAAAAATAAGTGTTCGTCTCTTGACTCTTGGCTTCATTTTTTGTATGAAAACGCGATATACCAACACCAAGTTTTGAGCTTGACCAAGAAAAACACTACAAAGCTATTAAATTTGAATTTTTTAATTCATTCCATGCCTATTTCTTTTCTTTAGGATACTGCATGCTACTTCACTATCCGAATCTGAATCATGTTGATTGTTCGCGTAGAGTAAATAGAGAGAAGTACTTCCAAGAGAAAAGCGAAATCTGCCAATATAAGATGCGGAACAGCTTCCAGCTGGCAAAAAACTCTAGTTGTTCCTCTCTTCCTCTTTCCTCAAAATCTCTCAGATTTGATGACGTGAGTTGAAGGAGTTCGTACGTCATCGCATTGTAAAGTGAATTGAAAGCAGCTATATTCTTACAGGGAGCCATATATGGGAGTTCCTTCTCCTTCGTCCAACCGTCGTGTGTCTGACCTTCAGTGAAGATTGACTTTAGAGCTATTAAAATAGCCATCCACATATTTAGAGGTTATTTACTCACAGATCCTCAATCTATCCGTATCTGTCAATTATTTAAGTCATTTCGCTCGGATGATTTAATTTTCCAATAAATAGTTGTACGTGGCTACTGGCTATGCTTCACTTGAAATACATCATCTCTGCATGTAAGAACTAATGGCTATCAAAAATCATTAACCGTATTGCAACCTGGCTTTACTCTCATGTGTAAAATTGGTGGTGTTACGAATTATATAATGGCGAAACCTCTTGAGTAGTTAAGCGTATTACAAGGCGACCCAATCGACCTATTGTAATCTAAAATAGATGAACCACTACAACAACCTGGCTGGCCTTGACTCGCAGCGAAAATTAAAAATAGATACAAACCAATTCTCCTGTCTTCTGTTAGAACCAGTGAGATGTTAAGAGTTTATTTGTTAAAATGTTTGAAACCAGCAATATGCCAGAGCCAGGATACACGAGGTAGTAAAAGTTACTAGATATATCCTTGCCCATTTCTCCATACTTTCAAAAATAGTATGCAGTAAGTCATATGAAAAGGTTAAATTGTTTACCACTTAAAATTTGCAAATTCAACCAAAACATCACACGAAAGCATCTTGTACAAACTTGTTGACTTGCACCTTCATAATAATATCGTCTTCAGTGTATAGTACATTATATCTTCTTCCCTAAGTAATGTTGGTTCACTTGAACTGCTGAAGGAATTGATCAGCATCTATCAAAAATTGTCAGCACAAGGATTGTAAATTGTAATGTGATTATAAGCCATGTACCCGAAACTGAAACGGATTAGAATAATCATTTTTAGAAACCATGAACTATATTGGAGGATTGAAGATACGTGATTATGGCTCCTGGCACAGGGAAACTCGGCTCGTCAGTATTCTTTGTGAAGTTATATTAGTGTAAGGTTTGAATTATCTAATCTTTCGTCAATCACATCTGCCTGTGTATGAATGTAATTATTTTACTGTGGCACAAAGTCGCATGCATGGCCTATATATGAAGCACATGCAGCCCATATCAACTAAGCACACGGTTACTGTAAAGCTATTAAATCGGATGTCCATGTCGACTAACACTTTAAAACGCTACGATGCATTAACTACAGTACAGAGAAATATTTTAGATACATTTGCCTGCACAGAAGTTCAGATTGATTTGTGTTCAATACTGTTTAGTGTTGCAGATTTTTCATTACTAACTACCTTCTTTTTTCGTTAAATAGTTTCTATAATTTGTTTACTTTTAAGTTTAGTTAGGCTACATTTTACACGTTGCATTCATTTGATCACGAATTAGTAAAGTGTGGCACACTTTTGCATTAACTTGTATCAACTAAAAAATGTGTAGCCTCTCGAGCAACCATACCCAAAGAAGTTCTAGTACAGTTCCTTTCTTGATACACAAATGCACATCATTTTGGTCTATTAGTAGCCAGCATAAAATCACCCTTGCCGTATAGCTAATCAATAAATTAAAATTATGAAGCCTTAGTGGAATACCAATACGGGTGCATTGCTTCAATACACATTTCGTCCGAAAAGAATTAAGATAGCTGTCAGACTTCTTCACGAATATAATATCAAACTAATCAGCTTTGTCCTAGGATAATTTCATTGTCTTCCCATTTTGTCCAAGAACAAGTTTAGAATGTAATCAAGCTCTAACAGTCAAACACTGTTTTCCTTCTGACATCTGATCAATTAATGTACATGTATCTCACAACTCTTGTGAGCATGCTGTCCTTGACTAAAGCAGCAACAAAGCGGAACACAATAAACCGATTTCTTAATTTGATCTAATCAATTTATGTACTAAATATATTATTTATGTGCATACTATAATCTTATATTTCGGTGATGGTGGCGTTCAAAAATGAATTTAATGTGTGGCCAGTGTGGCGTGTACAATAAAACAACTAACTTGTTAGCAAGCTCAGTTTACAAAATAATCGGAAAGTTTGGTATACGTCTTTCACGCTGTCACGGTCTTGATTTCGACTGCATCTGTCTTCACTTGTAAAACTTAAAACTGTCCTCTTTTTACTATAATTGGGTATACTTTAAATTCAAAATAATAAAGCCAGTTGCCAGTTAGTTGGTATCTACAAAATCTTACTATGAATGAATACTATCACGCTAAACTACGACAAAGAACAATTTTCAACGTAAGAATAAGAAATCACATGTTTATCGATTGTATTCAATAACAAAGACAAACAACATTAAAATACATATACCACCCACACTAAATTCATTTATCGAGAGGAAATAAATCTACAGCAACTAACTGCTGACGCCCTTAATTCAACTAACAAAACTGCAAAACTATAAACATTTGATAGATAGTATGTTAATTAGTATAATGAGTTATATACCTTGCAAGAAAATAACCTCTACATCCCAAACCTACAACCTATAACAAACAAAATTGAAGTTCCTCTACCCGTCAACTTTTAATCTGCTGATTTCAACAAACATTTGTCCTACGACATACATACATTATATTATTATTCCAAAACCTTCAAGTTATTTATCGTAAATGTTATTTAAAGATCTGCACAGCATATTAGCAGTAATTACAAATTACACACAATTCCATTCACCATTCGAATTTCCAGTCACCAATTCTAAATACTGCACAACCGATGACTTCATGTGCAACGGTTAATACTCGTGACTAACCTGTCTGTCTAATAAATCCTGTTTCCTTGAATCAAGTCATGATAAAATTTAATAATTTGACTTGAGCTCGTACAACATTTTCATTATTGTGTATTTCGTCACATCCTCAGACCACAACATGGCTAGTATTGGTTAGTGAAGAATCTTCCTAAATGGGATTCTGATCATAAATGCTTTGAAAAGTAAGTTTCATTCTCTCTCTCACTTTTATTTTATTCTACATAATTTACCTCAACCTTCAGTCTATATTCATACTTGCTGAATAGAATTCACTTGGCTATGACGCTGCAAATTGCATGTATTGCAAAAATGTCGACTAGCATTATTACGATTACACAACATTCATATCGTGAATGAATAGAGCTGGTCCTTCTATTATCGTAAAGTAACTTAAGCGCCTTACTAGCTGATGTATTACTACTATGCTACAAAAATTCACAAATAAAAGTTGACACTCGATCGTGATTCATGAATCCTCCATATTTGCATAAAAGTTCGCTTCAATGTGCGGTTTGCATATACCCTACAAGTTTACCAAAATCAATGACTATACACCGCAGCTGTAATTTACTTAAACTGGTTCACACTTCGTAACATCCCATAAGACAACTAACTAACTATCTTGGAAACATGGCAGTCTGGTCCTGATCAATAAGTAAGATGCGAACGATTTTATTTCATTTAATTGCACTAGCCTTGGACCTGGAAGGTGATGCATAATTTCTTTCATTGACATTACCACAGATGAACAGCTTTCTTCCTTGTTAATTATTTTCTGAAGGATTAAAATAATACAACAGGCCCGTTGGGAGTCTCGGTGAGTCGAACTTGAAAGTCATTCTTTCTACCAACTAACTGGTCAAGCTACACATCCATCCAATGAAGACGAATACAGACAGTATATGCAGTATGCACAATTATTGTACTAGTTGAGTTTAAATACAGTTATTAACCAGCAGCATTCACGTTAAGTATTCGTTTCGATTAAAATATTCTGCCCCTGATTTTCTTCCTTCGCCATTTGGAAAAATCTTTAGTAGAATCCATTACAGTTTAACAAATTGTATTATACACCATTTTTTAGTTTTTATACGTCAATAAATGTCCTTGTCCCCTGAAAACAGCTGAATACGCAAGCAAAAATATACCTCAGAACATCAATTTGCAACCAGAAAAGATATGAAAATCCAAAACATGTCAAAATATATTCCTCATGATTGATTGCTGAGTTTGCCAAAGTTTTGTCAGTTTTTCAGCATGCAGCATCCCCGGTACTACTAAACCTCGTATAGAATGCATCTGAAGTCGTATCTACCGAATTCTTTATTGCAACTATTTCTGCTACTATCTGTACGAAATATTCTATGAGCAGATTCGCAATTTGTATTTCTCGATTGGAAACTATTTGAGACAGCATATCAACAAATTCACGGGTGACTTATTATGCATTTATAGCTGCGTAGTACAGTTCGCGTCTAACCAAATGATCAAAAATCACACACAGTCCCCAACATTTCTGAAATATTTAATGTTACATAGAAACACTAACAGTTAATATCAGTATCAGTCTTCGCACGTTAAATTAAGTCAATAGGTTTAAGCGTACAAACTGAAAATCTGAATATGCAATAAATATGCCTTTTGAGGAACGGAAATGCAAGGAAACGCATATTGATAGTTTTTCATACACCAATTTGAACTACAAGACTAAAACAGAATTAAAATGCTTTAGATGCATTTGCATCAGTACAGAGTGCAGTGGATGTTGGTTGCATGATCTTCATAAAAGTACCTTAACTTCTTTATAGTAATCAAGAAAGGATATAATTTGTTCGGAACTAGATGCACAAAACAGTAAGTTGCGAGTGCCCAAACAAAAAAGCACACTATACGGTGCTACTTCAACAGCTAGCTAAAACTACAAGGCAAAATAATGGTATTTTAAGTAAAAGTACTGTCAGGCCCAAACACCCCTCATAACTGCAGATCTTGTATTGGAATACATGACTGCCTCACTGCGACTGCTGCAGTTTTTAACTACTGCCCAAAGTAGTGTGGCAATCATTCCTTAAATGATTTAGTCGATTTCACTTTCTCTTTGTGCAAAGCTAAACAGTTTCATGCAAGTAACGAAAAGAATTTACTTCCCTGAACTGTAAGGCCCATTGTGGTTACTTTGTTGGATGGCTACAATTCATAACCCATCGTAGAGCTCAAGATAGTATAAAAAATGGTTCATTATGAATATTTTGAAGTACACTTGCAAAGAATTAAATGTGTACGGCTATTCAACAAATTAACTATTTTTAGGCTACAAAATAATTAAAATGCATTGTGACTTAATAATTGTACGGAGGTATTTACTGGCAACTGAAAAGTTTGTTATAAAATCTCAAGCACAACCAGATGATGAATTATTAGTACGCTCGCTTTTCTGCTTCACTACAAATGAAACAGAAAAAATTCGGATGCCTAACTATGCAAGGTATGGTTCACTTCCATTAACTATTAAAAATGATGCAGTTTCAGAAAATTCCTACATCACTCGCGTTTACCAGTTAAAACATAATTGGAATTAAACCTAAAACCTTAAACCTTAAATTGTGAGCTTTTCTACTTACAGTATGATAGTGAACTGTTATAAGTCTCTGTAGTAGGTATCAGAATAATTTAAACTGACAGAGTTTGAGTTTTACTTTCCCGAACATTCAAAAAATCAATATTTTAGCTTAAGGCGAACTATGACTTTCAAAAAACCCCACCTCCTCCCCTCAAAGGCATTCATTTTAAAGTAGTTTGTTCATAATAGACAATTATGTGCGTTCATTGGTATTATTACAAGGTACTACATAGAGAAAACGTGCGTTGCTTGGATTGGACAACAATAGAAAGAATGACTAGGGAGGTCAAAAGCCGGTCTTGTCATCTAGCAAGTTCTCATCTGGTTTTTTAAATAGGGTTAATTATTTCCTTTTGAATGTTGTTTCCAGAAACATGGAGAATGGTTTCAAATATGCAACTCATTTGTTTGCAATCAAATTGGGTAGTTGAGCAAGTTGAGCTTAATTGCGGAAGAAATGGAGATAGTGTATCAGTCACCAGCACACCAGGGTAAAATATAATAATGTAAAAATATATAGCATAGCAATATCAACACATTACTGCATTCAACTATTCTGGCAAAAATCAAGGCACAACAACCTCCTCCAAATATTTTATTCTCTACTGAAAAGAAAACTTTATAGAATATATCTGACCAAGAACCTGCGAGTAAAATGGCATCAGGCATTCATTCACAAAAATTGTACGCCAGAATCCAGGTCGCGGTCGTTTACTGCAGACACTAGACTGATCTAAAATGTGCAATATTCATACGCACATATCTATTCGAAGAATAAGATTTCCTTCATTGTTACGATGGTCCAATGAGAACAGTTCTCCCCAGAGAGGTTTTCAACGTTAATTCCAAGTAAGCTACATGTATTTAAAGCGCTTTGCTTTTTACTCAACCTCGTCAGTTAGACACGTACATAAACATTTTCTACATAAACGCTCTACAGATAAGATGCAATGGCAACAACGGTTTGCTGATGCTTAAAAGCTCTAACGAAGCTTGAATAAGCTACTATGAAGTACCTTAACTTCTCCACCTCAATATGTTACCTATTGTCTGTTACTCTACAAGTAATAATATCGACATTATACGTACCTAACCGTAGCCACCTAGCCATATAAATCACATGAAGGATACATAACCACAGTACCCACGTAATGCAACTCACTGCAACAATCAGAAGGACTCTTGAATCTTCTGGTCTGCACCAAACAGCAACTTTGCACTGTTACTTGGCTGAACTATGAAACAGTG
>JAQGAB010001552.1:0-15723 GCA_034696565.1 Isotomurus graminis
GTTGGACATTGTCAAATTACCCTATGTACCCAGAATCTTCATACCAGGTTTACCACTCTGACCATATCATTGTCAGTCGAAAATAAAAGACTTTCACTCACTGCTTAATCATTGTTCCAAATATTGAGTCTCAATACTCTGTGTGTTGAAGTATAAATCCAATACAGACAAACAACATACATATGGATACTTCATTAATTATAAACTCACTCGCATTGAAGTTTGTTCTGCCTCGACTAAACATAAGCCATCCATTTGGATCAGTGAAGAATAGAGAAGATCAGTTGAACAAGAATTAAGCTATTTTGTGACCACTGATATCTTTATTATACCACTAAACCCATAGTAACCTCCCTCAGACCCAATTTATTCCATTTTGGTTTGGTTTGTACATTAATGTGCACAACCGTTTTACATTTGAAGTTCCACTTTGTCTCATAAATACCTTAGAGTTGAGGAATTAAAACTTAAGTAGAGAACAAAACCCAGTCACTCAGACTCAACGTACTAAACTAGGTCACATTCGCATTTGTTTCTCACCTAATAGGTATTAATATCAGCATCGGATTTATAAATACCTTTTACCTGAGATATTCGGAATCAAAATGGTAAACTAAAAAATACAAAACAATTACTACACGCATGAAAGATGATTTTTGAGTGGCTTTACTTTGAGCTAAATCGGTTTTCGAGATGCTTTTATCTGCAGTTGAACTATTAATAGGTCATTTAACAAGAAACGATTTAAAATAAATATATGATAGAATATGAATCATTTATCAGTATTTAAATCTATATTTACACATTCAGGCCAGAAATTCCTACTTCTTAAACATTTTTCTGAATCATCTGTTGCTTACGCATTCATTCGTTGCCCTACATAAGATTCTGGAGAATTTAAATCCCAATATTTACGTTGAACATATACTCGGATAAAATCGTTCTGTTAACTTTGCAAGCTCAAATAGTCGTTTACTGTTGTTCTATCCGTAGATAAATGTATTTATAAAAAGAAACTGAAGCAATCATGGCGTGGACTTCTTGTTTATGTAATATTGTTGATGGATTCCCGTATTCTGGATTTGTGTGCTATCAGAGTTAACTTGAGCCACACAAAACATTTCCACGAAATCTTTTAATCCTTTTCCATGTAAATACTCTTCACGTCCTGGATCACTCTTTCATATAAAAACATTCATTTCTTTCAACGATCACATTGCACTTGTGCTTCTCATCAACTTCATTAACTTGTTCAGGAAAGATTCAGCCCTACTCGAATCCTAAAATGGTTTCTACATTTAATTTGCTCACTGTTTGTGTTCTTACAATCACTTTTTTAATCCTGCCATGCCATTCGAGAAACATACAAGACGCTGTGGAAGTGTCCAGTGAGACTGGTCTGCTGGAAAACATTCAGAAACAAGTATCAGCTTCTCTGGATGAAATAAGAAGTCAACTGCTGGTTCTAGATGCATCCCGTAAAGAAAAAGCTACCGAGTTACTCCAGAAACTCCTAGACACCACAAACAATTTAAGCCATAAAATCAAAAGTTTTAAAGACGCAGGAGGCACAAACGTAGATACTTTGGGTGAAGAAGCAAAGAGCTCACTTCAAGATATTCAGAGCAAGATTACGAATGTTGACGCAAGAGATATTGGTACAAATGCTGTTGAGACCCTGAAGAATAATGTGAAGGACTTACTGAGAACACTTGTAAATGGACTGAACAGGGAAACCCGTAACGACACTGCAAAGACGGCAGCCGAGAATATAAAAGAACATGCAGATAAGGCAAAAGAGACTGTCAAACAGGCAGCAGATTACGTTGCAAACCGATTAAAATCCATCTTCGGCTGACTTCCTTTTTTCCCTTACAAAGGTGTGCTTAGAAAAATTTCATTAATTAATATTTCCTCCATTTATTAATCTTAATATTCATATACTTATATATGTTTTAAGTAACTGTGCTTAACTAATTAGTAGGACGTCTCTGGACTGTGCAAACGAACTGTTATATTATTATTTTAGTACGTTCATAGTAATCACAGTTAATATAAGTAAATACATTGTTTGAAGTGTAAAAGGAAACCTTTCTTAATAAACAAGTAATCCTTTTCCTCGGCTTGTGGATGAGGATCTGAAATCATAAACCTTGCATGCCTAGAACTCACTACCAAACAAATGGAACTTATGTGTATGAATGTAGAAACATATTAACAATTCTAGATAAGATTACACATTATTTAATTAAATCCTCATACCTTCATAAATTATGCGTTGCTCAAAATATGCCTATGCAATCATTAACCACTCCTTTCAATACAAATTTTAAACTGCAAATGGTAATAGTTTGTATATCTGTTTATATTTGCTTTGATAACACTGATCTTTCTTTCCATATGTTACACTCACTCAGTCACATATTAGTTTCGTCCTTACACATCCTGCACTTACTGTTTTATTTTCGGACTCTTTAATGTGTCTGAACATTGATTATTCAGATGGCTAACAAATTCCTCATATATTGATCAGCTTGGCAGTCAATTTGTCCCTACAATCATGTTTCTTGGATATTTCTATAGTCTGTATCTCCTGCACATAATCTTCAGGAGTGACAAACATAGTCATGTCATAGACCAAAAACATTAAGTCTCTGGTTATACATATTGATCCAGTTATATTAATTAAGAATCAACTAAATAAAACACGATGATTAATTACTCCCACAATCCGTTTTATTATATGTATCTTGTTGCAACCCGTTCCCCGTATGCCAGTACAAAGTTGTATTCCCGATTTTGCAAAAATTATTGTTTTGAGTTCATTTAGTTTTATAGTAGCCATACATTTAGTATACATTAAATATAACGTTTACATTAAGATTTAAATATTCACACACCAACATATTTTTAATTAATAACTTACGAATGACGAAGGTGACACAGAGACTGCGAAAGTAAAAGATGAGTTACTTTCTTGCATTTCTTGCAAATCACATTTATAGTTATATCATTAAATAACAATGATCTCGTTTGAAGACTGTAATGACCATGATATGAATTTAAATACTTTTTTGTGTTGGAGTGTGAATTCTATACAGACAAACTATTCATGGACAGTTTATCCTCAATAACCCCACTAGTAATGCAGTCAGCTCATTTTAAACACTCAAACATAAACCATCCTTCTTTCATTCATTCAATTAATTTATCAAATCTGCTCACTCTATTATCTGTAGGTTTAACATTCATTTGAACAACCAAATGCAGCGAAGGTCACTTGAGCAAAAACTGAAGCAATGAAATAACTCGTGAGTGTATATGTTTTTTTGCCTCTCCAAATTGCCAACCTAACTCTCCACTACATCATGTTACATTTAATCTTCTCCTTCACATTCAATCTACTTCAGACTGTTTAGCTCTGGACTCTGAACTGGACATACTGTTCATCAGCTAAGTAGCAATCTGCCTCTAAAGTTGTAATAAGTTAGAAACATAAAACTTTAATAAACTGGTTAAAGTGTGAATAATTAGCAACACAAGATGTGGATAATTCTCAGTTTAATTGTGGCTGCTGTGTTTCTCCTCAGCTACTTAATTAACTGTTTCTTTAGAAGACATCTGTCCTCTTGGGCTGCAAAGGGAGTCCATGTCTTCAGAGATGACATCACAGTTCTCAAAATACTTATGGGAAAAACTCCACTTGTATACGACCTTCCTCATTACCAAGAACTGGTGAAATTAAGTCTGCCATACGGAGGTCGATCTGAAGTGGGCTCTCGTGTGTTTGTAGTAAGAGACATGGAACTCATCAAATCAATTCTTGTGAAGGACTTTGAATACTTCATGGATCGAAGACATTTCGCTAAAGAAGACCCAATCTTCTCCAACAGTGTGTTCTTCATGGAAGGTCAACGCTGGAAGAATATTCGTGCTGCCCTCACTCCCACCTTTAGCTCAGGAAAACTTAGACGAATGTTTGAGCAGTTTGATTTATCAGGAAAAAAGTTAGAAGAATTTGTACACAAGCAATATCCCAAAGCAAGTTCTGTTGGGTTCGATGTCAATTTGGATGACATTCTAAGAAGATACACGGTTGATGTAATTGGATCAGTGGCTTTTGGAATGGACACAAAAGCTTTGAAAGAAAAGGACTCTGACTTCCTTAAATATGCTTCTAAAGCTTCCAACTTTAATTTACTTCGAATGTTTATAATGACTAGCGTTCCAAAGATAGCAAAACTACTTAAAATGAGTTTTATCGATGCAGAGTCATCCAACTTTTTCCAAAGAATAATTATCGCAGCAATAAAACATAGACAATCCAATGGAGAGCACAGAAATGATTTTCTTCAACTTCTTCTGGAGGCCAGAGACGCTTCGAATAAACAAAGAAATGATCCAAATGCAATTGAAGAAAATTTAGTTGACTTCTCCGACGCTGTTTTGATATCTCAGGCGTTTATTTTCTTCTTTGCTGGGTAATCATTCATCATTTCATTAAATAATTAACCAACTAATTAAATAGCTCAAAATTAATCAAACTATTCTGTAGATTCGACTCCACAGCAACCACGTTAAGAAACATGATGTACCTTTTGACAGCCCATCCTGAAGTGCAAGACAGACTTAGAGAAGAGATCCATGAGAAGGTCAAATTAACTAATGGAGAGGTTACTTACGACTCAATCAGTGCGATGGAATACTTGGACATGGTTGTTTCAGGTCAGTTCTGCGTCAAACAATATATTTATGATAATTTGTGCTAAATTATAAATATGTTTTATTTAAGAAACCCTTCGATATCGCACTGGTGGTATGGGTACACGATTGGAACGAAAATGTATGAATGACTATACAATTCCTGGAACGGATGTTATTATTCCTAAGGACACTCTTGTGGTTATTCCATTCATCGGAATTCATCAGGATGAAGAGTTCTATCCGAATCCGGAAGAGTTCAACCCCGAAAACTTTTCAGCAGAGCAAAAAGCTGTGAGAAATCCATTTAGGTATTTGAGTTTTGGACAAGGACCTCGAAATTGTATTGGTAAGGTGACACTTGAATGATTATCATAAGGAGGTGTTGCAGATTTGTTTCTATCATTTGTTATTGCAGCAAAACGATTCGCTCTGATGGAAGTTAAAGCTGCAGCTGTTCACATTCTCATGAAATTCAAAATACAACCGAGTGATGAATTCCCTTTGCCATTGAAGTGGGAAGCTGTCATGGGAGGTCAGAGTTCTTTGAAGGACTCAATTGCGCGATTCATTTCAATCAGTGAATAAATAAGAAAAATGTTGTGTGCCTACAACAACGTAACTGATCCCAGCAGTGAAATGATACCGGAATACATTTTTCCCTCATCTTAATATTCATCGATTGATTCATTAGTGTGCTATTTTGTCTTCCTAGTTTTGGAATATTATAAATCAATTTTAAAGGTGATACTAGAACTATCCCTGTTTTTGTTTAACGTTAGAGCTTGAGTAACATCTAAGCTGGAATAATAGAGAACACAACAGTTGTAGTAAATAGGAAACAGACAATACAAAGCAATACTATTTACATGAATATAATCAATAAATGATTTTATTTGGAAAGTTCAGCTCATTCGCTTTTCAGTGTGCGTATGTCTCCACCAGGTCCCGTAACCAGTTCTTTGACAAGACACTTTACTTCAAGAAACAATATGATGTTATCTGAACTTGTTAAAATATTCCACAACAAATGAAATAATATTAAACCAACATTGTTTGGTATTCCATTGCTTATTATTGAATTGTAAACTACTGTCTCAAATATTTAACTACATGGTTTGTCCAAGTTTTTATCTACATATTATTACCATTGTCTTCCTTCTTGACTCCATATTCATATTGTTGTATGAACCGTTATTCCTACTGGACCTTTCACTTTACAACTAATCTACAACATTCATGCATGTTTGTTCTGCATGAACTAGACACTTCAACTCCAACTACTTGCCTTATATTTCTCTCTACTTGTTTCTGACTCAAAATAAATCCCTACTATTTTATTATGTAATTCAATGTTCTATACTCTCTTCGTATTTCGAATCACACTATAAACTACGTAACATTCAAAAAGGCTATCAGATTTATTAAATCCTATTGTCTCGATTGTTGGACGAAGTAATGTGTGATTGGATTATGACTGTAAAAACTCCTAAAATACTCAATATTTTCAAAGAATTAGCTAATAAACGATCGTTGATAGATGTTGTGTTATCTCAAAACGGGTTGCTCTAACAAAACAAAAAGTTGTTAATTCACATACGAATTCGCTAACAATGTCATTTGTTATCAGAATTTGATATTAAAGATGATTTTTTTAGGGTCAAGTAAACCTCCTTTTTACTGTTCAATTGAGTAGTTAAGAAAAGTTTCAGGTACAATATAAAAGTAACATACACCAACGAATGGTTTGCAAAAGATTCCATGACAAAACTTACTAGAAACCCAATATCGACCTAGATTTACACTTAACGATATTGTTGCTCACTGCAATGCGACAACCAATATATATTGGAACTTTAAGTTTAAATTCTTTGCTTTAGACATGGATTTACCTCTAACTGATCCATACATTTTAAATTTTTTAAATCCACTGGAAAATAAGCTATAAATAAAAAATTTTGCAACTTAATTGCCCTTGAGAGTGGAATCTTATATATCAGATCAATAAATACTCAAAAAATACTCAGATAGTTACAGCTCTGCAGGGAGCTCGTCCACTGCAGAAATTTTGTAACCTGCCTTGCAACGGGTGATCACAGATACAAAATGGCAACAGAACTAACAATCCTTGGTATCAGTTACCAAACCCGTCTTAATAAGTGGCTAGGATCTTTCCCATTAGAGTGGAATGACAAAGAACGACAATACCATTACCAGGGAGATCCAAAGAAACTGAAGTTTTTTTATTTCAGTTTAATTGTTTGCATCGGTTTCCTAGATTTGGGTTCGCTGTTCTATGTAGTCATCAAACAAACCTTCAAGCCTGACAAAAACATGACCACTCCACTCTATTTCACCTTCTGCTTCATCACTTTTATTGTTTTAATCATTATTGGTCTTTCAATAGTCCTTGTGACGCTAGGAAAGGATGCTATGATGACTTTGAATGCATTGATCGATCTTCTTAGTCACCTACGTCGTCAACAGAATGTCGCACACAAAAAACGAAAAGTCTTTCCTGCAGGGCTCAAAGGATGGATCGTAAAAGCTAAAGACATGTCAAAAAATGAATATGGGAAAGTGGATTATTTCGGCGTGAGCGTCGTCTACTTTGCATTTCTGAGTGTTTGGTATCCTCAAGTGGTTATAATTCCTGCAACAATTCTCAATCTGAATCCGATGACCATTCTTGCACAGGATGTACTTGGAGAAGACTATATGCGTTTCTCAGCAATCAAAATCTTGGTAACTGTGCTCTCCACAGCTGTCCTTGGAATAGTCTGTGTTCAAGGAGTTCGTCTGGTACAATCGGTTGTGATTTTATTCATGCTTGCACAACCAATGTATCAAGAAATAAACAAGAAGTTGGATGTAATCTTTGAGAGGTCAGAACTACAAGAACAATTTGAGCGGCTTCATCTGGAATCATGCAAGTTCACGCTCATCAACATGTTCATCATGCCTCCAATGCAACAACAAGTATTTATGCTTCTACAAGTAGGCAGATACGCTTGTGTGGGATGCTTGTTTACTGTACTCAAGTTGTATCCTTACGTGACGACAATCCTTGTAATTGGCTCAGGAGTCGCTGCCACTGGGCTGTTCTTCTTTCTGTTTACAACTCTGTCAATGGTCAGCAGCATTTACAATAAATCGGATGATTCAATTGAAACTTGGAGGCAGATGGTGGCAGAAATGAAAAACAAATATTTTCAAACAAAGAAAATTCAAGATTCTACGGCCTATAAGGATCTACGTAGGAATATCTTCATGCCGATTCTTCTTGTTGGATACATCAGCCACTGTTGAATTCTTGATGAGCATTGTGGACTTTGTTGTGGATTTAATGATGGGTTATCCAACTAAAGAACTGCAAAGAATATTCAGTAAGTAAGTTAGAATTAGCTGAGTAGTACAGTTTACTATCATATACCCTTTTAATTTACATGACTGCATGGCTTTAATTAATTGTACGGAAGTTTGCACAGATTCACAAAAATGTAGGGGCTTCATTAAAGATTGTAATTAAAGGGAATATCAGTACGGATATTTGTTATGGTTATACTTATACTAATATAATATATATAAATATGTTCAATACACTCAGATAGAATAAATCGACTTGGTTAATGAGTTTAATTTTTAACTGCAAAAATTTAGTGTGGATGACCAATCTGCATAATGTCTGTCTGCATGATCGCTATTTATATCAGGAACCATCACACAAGTTTCTAAATGTTTAGAAGTAGCGGTGGAGAGCTTCCTCACACAATTTGGTTTAAGCAGGATGATCATTGGATCCTAAAGGGTAACTCGTATAAGTCACATCAGCAATTGTGGAGCACTTATATAATGAATAATTGTACTTTCATCCATAGAAAAGCTAAATTGCTTTCATTAAACTTTAATGAGATGTAAAACAAGCGAGTTTTTCATTAATTCCTGAGTTCATGTCGTTGTGAATATGAGCATGCCGTCAGCTTTTACAAAGGTTACCTGTAGCGATAAATCTAATTTACAATTCCACAAACGTATTGTTTGTCCTTTCTTTTGGACGTATGTTTTTGCAAAACTTGAAACCTTGCTCTGAAAATTGACTTTAGATATTGGCAATATAGCTTATTCAGCCACGTACGACTAGATTATATCTTAGGATAGAGGATAAAAGATTCTTATACGTCACATTAAATACAAGAAACATTTTGATATATCCGAAAAAAATAGATTGCTCTATCAGCAATAAGAAATACTCCACAAATCGAATGTTTATTTTGAATTTGGACTTTAATACAACGCCTAAAACCTTAAATCGTTAAGGTTGCTCCCAAAATTCACCAACACATTTGTGTACCTTTTAACAAAGTGGAGATATGGTGAGAAAGTCGTAGGGAGTTGCCAAACAAACTAGCTGTATTGTTAAAAAAGTCAGCCCAATACATAGGTGTTTTTACGCACAGAACACATTCGGATTTCTTAGACTTCTTAATCCATTTCGAAAACCACAAGGAAAGTAGAAATAGGCAATTCAGTTCTTATTAGTGAGACACAGCGAAATACGACAATAATGTTTTTGAGATTTGCTTGAAGGTGTACACAAATCTCTGCATATGATCTAACAAAGTTTTTGCAAACAATCAGCTCTAAGTAAGATTCATCAGCAAATAAAAACTAGAACGGCTAGCATAGCCTGCCTACAAATAGTTTGGAATTATATTTAAATTTATTTCACAAAACGGATTTAATAACATTGAAGAATTTGAACTAATTCAATTTTGATTCGATAAATAATTTCGAGCAACAATGGAATTAAGGGCACGCAGTCAATTCCACAGAGCTCACCACACCACCCATGTTTCCGCTGGAAGTGTCGATTGCGACTGAACTTCCGGTACTTACATTCTCCGCATACCTTCCTGATCCGCAATTATTTTCATAAATCCTTAGGCAAACTCCACCAGGAATTTTAATGCTCCTCGTTCTATCATTGAATCGTCTTAAATCATCTGAAATCGGCACATCATATCCTTTTGGGTTCCAGAATTCAACACAATCACCTGGCTTCCCTAATCCGGGCAGTTGGAGACTGTCACCTAAAATTGAATAATGTTTTTACTACCCTCTATATTTAAAAACTGAAATTTCACATATAAACAATTCCACACACCTTGGAAATTCGGTTGCGAGTACACAAAAATGTCAGAAATCACTGGACATTGAAGAATTTCAACTCCACTAATTATTCCAGTAAACTGCACAGTAGTCAGATCACTGACAGCTTTGTAGTTGCTTTGAATTAAATCGAAAACTCGTCCTGATCTTTGTTTGCATTCATTTTCGTATAACCGAATACACGTCTGTCCGATTCTGTTCACTTTGACAGAAACCGTCTTGTCATTAAACTGCCGCAGCTCGTTAGAAATCATTGCAGAGTATCCACTTGGGTTCCACAATTCCTGGCAGTCTCCAACTTTCCTCAGAGCAGTCATGTTCACGGATTCACCTTGTTTAATTTTAATTAAACAATTTAATCAATCTTATCTTGAAACTAAATAAAACTTGTTAAAATCTAACTCACCAAAATAGTTCCTTTGGTTGTAAAGACTAATTTCGGCTGGAAGAGGACATTCAGTTCTCTGAACAGCAGACACACCACCCATTCCAACTGAGTCGAATCTGAGAGCCCATAAAGAATCAGGTTGGACGTCGAGTGTCTTTGCCTTGTACTTCCATCCGCAATCATTTTCGTAGATACGGACGCACATCCCATCAGGTAGTCGGATGGACTGCCCTCGGTCATTAAATGCTCTCATATAGTCAGGTAAAGTCTTGTCAGGATTCCAGAACTCAGCGCAGTCTCCTATGTTTGTCAGCTGAAGGCTCATAGCATCGCCTGCGAATCAAGTTGATTTTAAGAGTTCCATTTATCCAATAATTAATTCACGAGTTGATTTCATTGTTGTATTATACATTAAAGCAAATTGAACCTTTACATTAAGCATACCTTGGAAATTCGGCAAAGCGTACAGTGTCGCATTGGTCACCTTTGGAGGGACAGTTGGGACAGTTGGTGGTTGAGTTGGTACAGTGGGCAAAGTTGGTGGTCGGGTTGGGAAGGTAGGGACCGTGGGTGGTTGTGTCGGCACAATGGGAAATGTTGGTGGTCGTGTTGGGATAATTGGGTTAATCCAATCTATGCTTCCGTAAGTGCAGTCCCACCCACATTCATCACAATTATATCTGCAATTGTCCGTTACAGCAACACATTGCCATTTGCAACCTGAACAACCCCAAACACAGTCAGGGTTGCTCGTCTGGCTGCATCCACCACATTCTGCACAATTATTGTGGGTCCAATCCCGTCTGCTTCTCTCTGGCTCCTGTTACATCATGATGTTCAAGTCAAGTTTTGTGCCATTACAAATATTTACTTCATATATTTAAATACTTACCTGAGTGTATCTAAACGGATTAACCTCGTTTCCCCGTTCCTCAACACTCGTGGCAAGATTTCCAGTGCTGAAAATTTATTTTCAGCTTAAACATTAACCTTAAATAAAAATATTCTGCTTCTTACGAATTAATTGGCTGTAGATAAGTTGATGTTAAAACCGAGATTAAACCCAGCGCCTGTTGAGCAAGATGTGTTCCCATGGTAATGTCCAAGTATTTTGACTATTTACTCAGCTTTCCAAACACTCAATGATGTTGTCCCTTTGCTGGACGACTATTTATATACATAACCGCTTTGTATTCAACAAATTTGTTTACCATAGTGAGATCAATTGCCAAATTTCAGTCAATCCGTACTTATTCAATTTCATGATCTCGCAAATTAAGTGGGACTCCAGGAAGTTCTTGTGCTGAAACGACAATACGGCTAATAATTGTCCTATTCATTATATGAATTGATTAGTAGTCATTTTCATTTAGTTTTAATTTCGTGAGATTGTTGCAATCGTTTTCAATTTTGTGACTTCCAAGAATCAAATTATTTGTCAAAGAATTACATTACTTAGATTTTTGCTTATACTGGAGATCTTTAAACTAAACCTTTGATCTTTGGTAGTCTACTTTGAATTGTAACGTGTCCGGGTTCAATAAACTAAACGTAAGTTTCGTTTTGTTATCTTAAAATTCTAATTTTACGAACAACAAAGTTTAAGTCAGTAAAGAGCTACGTTCTTGTTTTGTATTGAGTCTTGTACTTATCAGCACTTTTAGATTCATGATGGAGCAACTTAAAAGGCACATAATCCATACGTACTGTCTTAAATGAATTCTTTGTGTGTAATGAAATAATAATCAAATCAGACCATATTTGTAAAGCAAGTTAAATCAATGCTCCTCTAAATACGACCCTTCCAAATGGTAGCAAAAATTCAGCAGGTTAAGCATGCGTTGGTGTAGCATTGTACATTTGAATAAACGTGTTGTATGATGAGCCTTGTCTAAACTGGCTCTCATGTAAATGTAATAATGTTTAATTGCATTTTAGAATTGACTATAATATGTAACCAAACTGGCATACATTCACAAACAAATCTGCTTATCACGCTAATCTTCAAGATTTAACTGACACAATAAATACAGTTCACTTCACACACATCACATCTCTTAACTACTAGTTACACCCTGTTTGGCTCATGAATGCCAAATGACACACATGATCACCAATCAACGCATAATGCTGTAAACTGCTTAATAATAACTTATCGCAAAGGTGTGAGTGTAGACATTTACAGATTCATAGATGCATCTCTTTATTAAATAAATACACATTTGTACAAATCATAAAGACAAGGGACAGTGCTTACTTCTAATGTACCTGAATATCTGGGTCGTTAAAAGTCCCTGGAAAATTGAATTAATCCTACATAATGATTAGTTCAAGATTAGGAATATTTAAACAGCTTGCAGCTCGCTTGCTTGCGAGCTTGTATTTTTAACATCACGGCTCATCCACCGAGTACCATGTATCCTCTCAAACATTACTTTGTATGACAATAAATAGTCTATTGTTCCTCCTAGTTGCTCACCTATCTATTTACTATTCTTCTTCAGGGTTTCCTTGTTAAACCTCTTGTGAGCAGTCACTTTGCTATACATTCTGCTTTCTGTAACCAATGTACTTTGTAAATGCATGAATTGGTAAATCCTGTGTCAAATGGTTAACCCGTCCACACAACTTCGACACAGACAAAACATTCATTGGAAAACGGGAGTTAATGTTTACTCATTGGAGTAATCATTTACTATGCAGTATTATTTACTCAAGAGATTATCTTCACAGGTTTCAGTCAGTGTATTACTCTTGTAGTGTTGCACAGAATAATCACTTCATAATCTACCTATTAAATTAAGTGTTTTACTCTCCATACAAGTAATTTAAAAGTTACAAAGGTAAAGTTCAATTAATTACCACAACTGGGGTAATAATTTTAAATTGCAATCATTTGTATTCAGGAGAAGTAAAGTCAAGATTAAGCTACCTTAAGATTAATCTACCTGAAATGAAGTTTTCAGTAGTATTTATTGTAATTAGTGCAATATGAAGTATCCACGTCCTTCTAGCATCCTCGGCGATGATATATGTTTAAGTATTTTTTTCCAGAAAATCTCACAAGAACACTTACAAGCTTGCCCTGAGAGAACTTGCTAAGTTTGGTAACCAAATTACCAGGTTCTCTCCAGAAAAGTCCGATATGAAGGTTGTAAGCATCACATAAATCTTTACATTTGAATTAAAAGAGACTCGTGAATTCATTCAAGATACAACTATGTACGAAATGAATGAGAAGGGGGAGAGCATGAACCCTTTATTATTGTTGAAGGCCTTTGTGAAGACTTGCGAATGGTCGTATGATCTGCCACAAGTAAAGAAAAACTTCCGGAAGAACCCTAAATACGATTTGATGTTTGTGCAAGCCATTTTCAAAACTCCATTCAATTCTGAACCTATGTGAAAAAACAGTTCCCTGGATAAAGAAAATTAAATTATTCGCATATGTTTAAGGGTACACACGTGGACTTATGAATGAATGCAGAGATCAATTTATGAAATAGTGTGATTGTTAGAACATGTTGTCAAATAGTTAACCAGTTAGTTAATTTTAATTTTGACTCAGTAGTTATTGATTATGCTTTAGATATGTTAAATGACCTGTCTAATTTATTTGAATCTATAGAATATTCAATCAACAGATCAATCTGCACTATAAATAAATATCATGGGAACTTAAGCGTGCAATTAACAATAACGTTGGCGTGGAATGAAAACTGGGTAATGAATAAACCTCAGGGTGCCTCTTGATTGAAATCAATAAATAAATAAAGTTTTCCCGGAGTGAGATCAACGTACAATAATGAAGTGGAATGAAACGCACTAATTGTTGAATGAAAAAGATTAGTGGAAAATCGTGTTGGTTGTTGTTATTTATATGAGATGGTTGAAACGGTAGTGGTATGCGCATTGAGTATTGCACGTGCAGTGAAACGTTATTATAGTGGTAGTTATGTGCTGTGGGAATCTGCGATTTGAGTATTTCAAGTGGAATGAAACCTCGTGAGTGACGGACGGACGAAAACGACGAATGGACAGGAGAGATCCATAAAGCAGTTAACTGCTTAATAAAGGGTGATTACGGATTGCTTCATAGATTTAATTTATTGATGATTTTGTTCTTTCCTATCTCTGTTCTGTTTATGCTCGACTCTAAAACTGGATATTTTCAATCGTCCCTTCCATTGCCGCCAATCACAATTATCAATGACCTCAGCTACAAGTAAATTCTTAAGAACGGAACAAGGAACCTGTTGACTAAAAAAGTAAACGACGTTTTTTTATTGTATAACTTGGTAGCTTAATTAAATAATTAAACAATATGGGGAATCCAACGAATTCAATTAAAAGTAATTAATATGGTTAGTAAATTTAGAGATAATTTTAGGCCTGCAAACCGATCTAGCAAATGCTATCAACAAATACGTACAATTTTAATAATCTTTTTCACTAAGACAACGAATGACGCACAGGAATGACGGTTTGTTTTAAATCATTATTTTAGTAACCAGACGAGAAATTTAGGTGCAAAAATCTAAGTCAAGGAAATAACCTTGATTTCCGGACCAATACTTGTTTCCTTATCTAACACCAATGTAGGCAGGAGTTGAGGTTTGAATTAGGAAAGTGATTCAACTAATCCGGTTTGAGTAACTAAACTTACCGAACTAAATAACTAACACTTATAACCACATCTTTGAATCTATTTTGCTTAAATCTGTTAGTTCGTTTCTATCTGATGGTAAAAAACACAATTAAAACTTTCCACAATGTGTTCTTGTGACAGCCTACTAAATAATTCAAAATTTACATTATAAACTTGCCTGAACAGTTTTGCACTGTTATAGATGTGTCGCAATAAATGTTAGTGCAAATTATTGCTACATGACAAAATACTTTTAACAGTAGATATTTCTGCAACCCCTTTGAATCCTTCTCCACATTAGTTTTACAGCTAGTACGAAGTCCTCGTTTCTAACCGCGTATACAATGGGATTTAATCCAGAATTGAGATGTCCGACAAGTGCAGCAATAGTAGATACGTGTCGAGATGGAAGGTAAACTCCAAGAGCATATAAAGTGCTGACAACAAGGTAAGGGACCCAGCAGAAGAAGAACAATATGATTAGGAAGCCAAGCGTTGCGGCCGCTTTTCTTTCCTTGCTCTCGGTTATTTCAGACTTAGGATTATTATGATCAACCTTAGAAGTCGGGTCACTTGTGACCGACCGCACTACAGATGAATCCACAATCAGCTTCTGTTCCTTAAGGGTTGGAATTGCATTCAAAGAGTGTTCCTCCGTCTGAGCGTCTGAACTAGATTGTTCATATCTATTAGTATTCTTTTGCCATCGAAGTTTAAGCCCTTGAAAAACTCCAACGTAAAGACACAACATAGTTATTGCGGGAAATACAATCATTCCCAGGTTAGTTATAAAGGTGAAATTTGTATTTTTGACGGT
>JAQGAB010001553.1:0-15717 GCA_034696565.1 Isotomurus graminis
ATGGAACGCTAATGCCTAATACACTTGAGATGCAGACTTGACCCTGTTTAACTCCAAACATAAAATTGTGAATTTGTGACTCTTATTACTCTTAATCTTTTAGGGTGGTGGGTCAAGTTAAACCCGTGTGATAAATGCCCTTTGATTAAGTGACCAAAGATAATATCAGAAACAACTTTTACAATGTGGAATATTCTGACTGCTCCGTTTATCGGGGAGCACCAAAGTGCAGAGAAGGCTGTAACATACCCCGTGTGGCACTGGGTGAAGGTCATCGCAGGAAAACAGCGCGGCTACCAAGGATTTGTGTTGCAGAGACACAATTCCCTGTTACGCGTGGTTCTCGCCCTTCCCCATGACCTGGCGATGTTGAAGATCGACAGAGCTTATGTGAAGATAATGAAGACGACGGTGGACCAGATGCCTGAGCCGTGGCCGAGGGCGCAGTGGGAAGGCGGACTTCAGTTCCTCCGGAGGAAGTGGAAGCAGTGCGGATCCTACGTCGAGACTAAACAACAATGCAAACGATACCAACTGACCGCGGAGATCCTCCCCCCGCCTCCGACTCCTTCCCCTCCTCAGGTATTATGTTAATTAGCTTCCAAGATACTCTCAGCCTCATCAGAGGTCACTTATTCTTATTTCTGCACTTTTTGTCCAGGAAAACAGTCAAGAAGACTCTCAGGACAATCAACAGGAATCTTCTGCTACTGCTGACCTCATATCTCAGCATCGACAGAGCCGTCGGAAGACTACATCACTGAATACTTGTATTTAGCTGTGTCGCTGTCGCTGTGTTTTAAATCTGGACCTTTTATAGTGACCTTGATATGAATTAGGATTTTAGGATAGTGAATGAGTATATTATTATGGCTAGTTTTTTAAGTAATAAGATAAATAAGATTGTTCCGTGTCTAATTTTACGCCTATAATCGTGAAGTTATAAAGGAAGGTATGAATTATGAATGAACGAATAGATATAGTGAACCAATTGTATACTTAAAATACTTTGGGATGAGTAAGAGAGTGTTTGTGTGTCTGAATGGTCTGATAATGTTTTATTTAATGTACTGATAGTTGATAGTTTGGTAGAGATAGAATTTTATCAAGAGAGACGGGATCGTAGCAGTTAAGCTCAGATGTACTTGCCATCTACAATATGTGGGAACAGACTTTTCTATCAAGTCTTGTTGATTTCGAGGGGTGTTGCTATTCTTCCAGGTGCGGGAAGTAATCCCTGTCACAAGATTTGTTCTCTCATCTGAGTGAGATTCAAGAAGTAGGGACTTTATTAAAGGTTGTTTCACTAGAATATATTTATACCTATGTGATTTACCGATTTAATTGTATTAAGGGATTTATTTAAAGAATAGAGATTTATTACTATTATTATATCTGGGGGAAAATAGATATTTAATTTGTCAAGTAGATTTAGAAACTAAAGATCTTCATGATGGCAGAGAAAGACTACAGTCCGCTGAGTTTGGCTTGCGTCAAGTCGCTTTCTGACAAGTCGTATGACAAGCGTCGACAGGCAGCATCAGAAATTGAAAAGTAATACCTGCATTTGTATTTTAAATTGAGATGGAATTAATATTGTTATTGGTTTTGTAGGATGGTGAAGGACTTCACGCAAATGAAAAATATTGAACAGATTAAAAAACTGCTTCGGGTGCTGGGTCAAGATTTCACCATGTCACAGATGACAAATTGGCGGAAGGGAGGCATTATTGGTCTCGCTTCATCTGCCATGGGATTGGGAAAGGTAAGCTCAAACACATTAAACTGTGCAACCGGACCTGACAAATTCATACATAATTTTTATGTTTACAGGAAACAGGAAACTACATTGATGAACTTATTCTTCCGATTCTGCATTGTTTTGGAGACTCTGACCCACGAGCCAGATATTATGCTTGCGAAGGACTGTACAATGTGACCAAAGTAGCCAGAGGATCAATATTGGTTCATTTTAATGAAATCTTCCAGGCGTTAAGTAAACTTGCTGCTGATCCGGATCAGAATGTTCGAAGTGGGACTGAAATGCTTGACAGGTTATTAAAAGTAAGGCGCAATGGCAAAACCTTTAAAATGTAACGGAAATAGAATTATGCATTGTTTGTGTTATAATTGCAAAAATTGTTTGTTTATGAAAGGACATTGTCACAGAAAGTGCTTCCTTTGACTTGGTCAACTTCATGCCTTTACTGCGAGAAAGATTGTACACGAAGAAAACCTTTGCTCGTCAGTTCGTTATTTCCTGGATTTCTGTCCTTCACGCTGTTCCTGATATCAATTTGGTTATATTTTTGCCGGAATTATTGGACGGGCTCTTTCAAATTCTAGAAGATCCCACAATGGAAATTAAAAAAATGTAAGCAACATTATAGGCAAACGGTTTGTTGAGTCGCAATTTTTAATTAAATATTACCTCTCCAGGTGCGAAACTGTTTTAGGGGAATTTCTCAGAGAAATCATTAAGAATCCATCATCTGCAGACTTTTCGGGGATGATAAACATTCTAATCGCCCACAGTCAGTCAAAGGATGAGTTATTACAGGTATCTTACAAAACCTGTTTCTCTATATTGCTTGCTAATGGACAAAGTCCAGTCATTAAAAATATTCGCTTTAATGAGACTGATCGATTTCTAAGTGCTATGATTTCTATTTCGTTAATTCCAGCTGTATTTCATTTTGTTCTTATCCATGCGTCTATTGTTTTTGTTGTTTACAGTCTTCCGCATTCAAAAAAGTATGTTGCCTGACTTTTAACGTACTTTCACTCTGCGGAAATACTTGACACCTAACATTATTGAATCGTTAGAACCATCATCTCTTGAAGTTTTATTTTTTAAATGTCAATACGCGTACTCCCGTTTGGGTGCTATTATAATTTTTCCTAGTTAGCCTTACCGTAGTACTTTACTCACCTGTAGAGCTTTTCAGATTTGGACCTGTACAGATTTTTTGCTGCTGAAATACCCTAAACATTGAATTAGCAATAAGCACATTTAACTTTAATTTTTGCAGCTTATGGCCGTGACATGGATCAAAGAGTTCGTGGCGTTAGCTGGTTCAGAAATGGTGCCTTATGCTTCTGGAATTTTGTCCGCAGTTTTACCATGCCTTGCATACGACGATGATAGCAGAAAGAGTAAGTTTAAAATTAACTATAATTTTGTATTTCTATTCCTTACCTTGTTTATTATTTAAGATATCCGGGAAACGAGCAAAGCAGTAAACTACAGTCTTATGAAGTTGATAACTAATTTCAATGAAAATAGCATCACTTCAAACAATCAAAAAGATTCAGCTTCTAGTGACCAGCAGCAAGCTGCTATTTTACAACTGGATGAAGGAGCCCAAAAGGATCTAAAAGTCGATTTGAACTCTGTTGTGGATGTTCTAACTCGAAACCTTCAAAATACAGCAGTACCAACCAAAGTTGCAGTTCTGAGGTGGATTTATCATCTACATTTAACAATGGGAAATCAAATGTTTCGTTTTGTGGACGAGACATTTCCTGTTCTTCTCAAAACTTTGTCCGATCCGAGCGATGAGGTCGTTCTACTAAGTTTGGAAGTTTTGGCAGAAATAGTTTCGTTTCCTTGCAAGAATAAAGATGGTAATATTCTTCATATAGATGGAAAAACAGTACAGCTGAAAACTTGAATTCAATTTGACTTGGATTTGTTTCCCTACTTACAGAAGCATCAGACGCAGTCGAATTACAAAATAACCCTTACTTTATCAAATTTGTTGTAAGTCTTTTAGGACTATTCTCTACTGACAAGCAATTGCTAGAAGACAGGGGAGCCTTCATCATCCGGTAAATAGGCTTGTAAATATAATTTACTGATGGAAAAAGTTGTACAACGTTCGCTGTTCTGCAGGCAACTGTGTGTCCTTCTCAGCGCAGAGGCTATTTACAGAAGTGTTTCAGAAATCCTTCTGGACGAAGACAATTTTAAGTTTGCTAATGTCATGGTGGAAACGCTCAATACAATTTTGCTGACCTCAGCAGAACTTTTTGAGTTACGGATGCAGCTAAAAGAACTGAAAACCCGGGTATGCAAATTAAAATAAGACTAAAACAAAATTGCAACATTTTCTTCACAAACTGAATATCTTTGTAGGAAAGCTGCTCTCTGTTTTCATGTTTATATCGCACATGGGCTCATGATCCAGTAGCTACAGTTGCGTTGTGCCTTCTGACCCAAAATTATTCGCACGCATGTGATATTATACGAACTTTGTAAGTGTGTCATAATTTGAATATGTTGTTAGAATTACGTAGAATATTTGTACACACTTTGAATTTTTATTCTAGTGGGCAGTTAGAAGTTACAGTAGAATTTCTTGTAGAAATCGACAAGCTCGTGCAACTGATTGAGTCGCCAATTTTTACATGTGAGTATTGGAGTATTTCATGTAGACTGTAATGTTGAAATGATCATATAACTTTATTACGATGAACATTCTTCTTATCTTGCAGACCTAAGATTAGATTTGCTTGATGGTCACCACAATACGGAACTTGTGCAAGCATTGTACGGTCTTCTCATGTTGTTACCTCAGAGTGAAGGATTCCATGTTCTTCAAAGAAGACTAAATTGTGTTCCTAGCTTTCACCTTCCTCCCGGCAGCAAGTAAGGGTTTTCTATTTCCTTAATAATTATCATGTTGTATTAGGAAATTAGAAGTTTCAAGTTGCGCCGTTATGATTTCGTTATGTACTCATTGTACATGCATTCGTGTGAAGAATTGAAAGTGTAAAGTGAGTGCTCATAATATACCCCAAAAAGTAAAAGGTATATCCAATGAATAATGATTATTGAACTTCAACTGCTATTATGTGTATTATTACGAGCTTAACGGGTGTGAGGTAGTGAAATCAAATAACGATGAGCATTCCGTTACAATGTTACGTCTAGAATGGGAGTTTCTAATCAAATGAGCCATCTCAAAGAATCAAAGAGAAATGAGATGCTTAAGTTTTTTGGGACATGAGAAATCATCAAATCAGTCATTCGGAACGATCAGACTTCGTAGTTGTATAATGTTATAGACATAGCATACCACTACATAACTTGAGTAATGATTACGTGTGCTTAAATTGTTGAATTGTTTTAGGTTACATGGTGCACCAAAGTCTGAGGAGCGAGTGTACGCGAAGGAAATTGCGTTTGATGAACTCCTCGTGCACTTCAAAACCGTCCAGAGTCGACACAAATTTTCAAAACAGTCCAGCAAAACAACGGAACTCATAGAAAGGGGTATGAAGACTATGGACATATGAGTTAATTAATAATGTGTATATCTGTGTTAAACAAAATAAATCTACGCGCAATTTATTTGTTTTATGTATTCGGCGTTACAGTGGGTTGTAGTAGTTTTACAGAAACTTGTTTGGACATAACTAGTATTATATTTCAATAATCATTCCATGTTTCCCATTATGTATGAGGTCAAGACAATAATCAATTAATTAATCGTACTAATAGAGTGAAATTGTGATAGATTAGTTTGAGAGTACGAAGATTTTGTTTCCTGTGCAAGTTCTTGTGAAAAAAATTATAGTTCTCATTAATCAAATTATGCATAAAAAGATTAAAGCCATCCCTAAGTTGGAGATTGTAATACTGTAATGAATACAATAGTTTCAAGAAAAAGTACAATTTCATGAGAGAAAGATATTGCAATATGACATTTATTTCATTGAAAACTCGTGTTTTACTTTATACTTGCTTAAAAGATGAAGACTATTACTCTGAGCATAATGCATATCCTTTTCGTAACGGTCTCAGTATCGCGTATCCTTCAATTTACTCGTCGCATAATATCTCGTAACATTCATTATGCATATGACAGAAGTTGATTAACTTAAACCTGAGTCAAATTGCACAGAAAGAAAAGCGAAAGTGGAATGATAAACCTAAGATTCTCGTCACGAACGAAATTAAATGATTACGAAACGGTAAATGAGTAATGTCACGCCTTACATCACGAACAAACGTCAACATCTTAATATCAATAGCAGAAAACATTAGTACTTTAAAACTTTATATGCGCTGCAACATCAAGTAAAATATACATAGTTAAACAAAAATATGAAAACTTAATTACATACTTCCACTTGATTTTCCTGAGAGATCAGAAGAATCATTCTTACTTAGACTATTGCGAGTAGAACTAGAATTCGAATCGTAACATTGCACCGTATCGTTAGGCGATAGTAAAGACAAAGTGAGTGTTTGGAATTGATTAACAAGCTCTGCATTCTCTTTTAAAATACTCCACACTTCCTCTTGTACACTACTTAACTCTTTCAAACCTCGGTTGAAAGTTTTAACATATTCTCTGCGACTCGACGGACGATGACTACTTTTGCGGCTATTTGGAGGATATCCAGCATCCAAACTTCCTGCATTGCTTCGATCACAGTGATCATTACCATTGGTATTGAGACGTTCTTTGGGGCTCACATTATTACTAGTAGTATTTACATGTCCATGGGTAACTGGTTTAAAGCTGGTACTTAGGTTGCTTAAATCTGACTGATACATGTCTACTGCATCTTTTAACTTAAACATGAACATTTCTAAGGTTTCCTTAAACTGTGCAGTATCCTTCGCCAGGATTTCCGTCTGAATAAAGGCAGCTTGAGCAGTTTTGTACCAGTCTGATAGAACTTCAGTCAGTCGAACAATCGTGTGCTGGCATTCTTCATTCAACATCTCTGCCAAACACTTTGATTTCTCTTGCATTTTTATTCTCTCCAGAATATGGAACTGTTCATCATTGTAAGTCAGGTTTCGGGTTGCACGATCCCTCAAAAGGTGTTGCCAAGAATCTCGCAATTTGCTCACGTTGGTAGCAGCCTTAATTGAAGCTCTTGAGATGTCTTTGATTTCCTGCGGACATCATAAAACACCATATATTATTAACCTATCTTAACTCGTCTTTACAATTCCATATCACTTAAAGAAAGTCTACAGGAATAAAGCTACATGGAACTATAAAACTGCTCAGTCGAAGCCAGATTTATATTATATCATCAAACGAAATGCATCGTACGATGGCACGATACGAAATCTCAAGAATAGGTCAGATGGAAACCTCTAAAATGTGAATCGATATTATGTTTTTGGCACAGTCTTCCTTCTGCATCACTAGTAAATGGCTTCACAGGTGTTATAGGTAGCCACATAAGGAATGTAAAACACATACTATCATGAGCAGTAGAACAGACTACAATTTTACAAAATGCTGTCGTTTTTTGTGTGTGCAGAGATACCGTTACCCTCAGATTCGTGAAACCATGTCATTCACGAAACTGAAGGCTAACTCACCAATTGAGACCCTACAAAAAGCTTATTGTGCTTAATAATAGACAACTACTGTGAGAGAACATGGGATACTCACCGCTGTGACTTCCTTCCATTCAGCCGTCAAGACATCATTCTCTACAAATCTACTGCAAAGCTGCTTAATTGGTTGCTCTAATGTAAGAAGGTGACCATTTATAGTCCGAAATTCTGCTTGTTGAGAATCAGCGAGCTGTCCCATCGAATCCGTCTTGCTTAACACGTTCTTGTCCCCATTATTTTGTAATGCTATTGTTAACGACTGGCAAAACTTGTTAAATTTGTTCATGAGTCCTAGTTGCTGCTTGATCGAGTGAATCACAGTTTGCACCTGATATCCTTCTTTCGACACTGACTCCAGTTCTGAAACTATGACTTTACTTATCGTATGCACCGCTTGGTTTATTAGACTAACACTGGAACATATCTTTTCTACTCGCCTTTTGTACGAGTAACCTACACCACAAATGTGTTTAGCTAAACTAGCATCGTTTTCTACATTCACCAGATTGGGAAACGCCGTAAATTTTGGCAGATCTTTTGTGTCCCATTCCAACGCGACGTTATTGTTCTCCCTATGACAAAGGATGAGCGGAGCTTCTTCACTTGTTTCGGGAATACAGGAAGTATTTTTACGACCATTGTCTAAGGTCACTTCTAAAGTATTGTCTTTGTACAGTAAAACTTGATTCTCAGGGGGAATATCAGTCTGTTCCATAATGAGGTATTGAAAATTCGACAGCGTTTTGTGTTCCTCTAGATCCACGTACACTCTTAAAGGCTGAATCTTATTCACGAAGAATACATGAATTCGTTTACGGTTAAGCACATTTTGGACGGCTGCAAAGAAGCTTTCGAAACTAAGTCGCTTGCGAGGATCAACCTCCATCAACCCAGCTAGAAGTGGGGTCACAAGAGACTTGAGACCCCCACTCAATTGACAAGTACTTGGCATATCTCGTTTCCATTCAACAGGACCGTTTTCCGCAATTTGACTGCCAGAAATGACCCCAGACTCCTTTTTGGTTGTGATATAATACATCATTTCCTTATTCTTCCTGCCCCCATAGGGTCTAAATGGGAGATTTCCTGTGGCAACGTGGTAAAGCGTAACACCAATAGACCAAAGATCTACAGAAGCACCAAAAGTTTTTCCCACAGGCTTACGTAGCACAGCTCTCTCATAAAGATCCGGATGAAGATATTCTTCTGTGCCATACAAAGATACGAACTCCTGGTCTTCCTCTAGTTCTCTTGCGGCACCAAAATCTGTTAATTTGTAAATTATTCGCCCATCCTCAGCTACAAACTTCATAATGTTTCCTGGCTTTAAGTCCCGATGAACGAGATTGTTATCTCGGAGATGCTTCATTCCTGCAGAAAGATGTTCTAGCACGAGGAGGAACTCATCTTCCGCTAGTCCGTACATGTTTTCGGGGTCATCCAAAATATTAAATAGGCTTCCCCCTGTGCACAACTCCATTACAATTACTTTTCCTCTACCATCTTGTTCCTCTTCGATGGCCAGCAACTTCACGATATTCTCATGCTTAACTTTCTTCAATACTTCGAATTCACGGACTTGAACCTCTTGAGGTCTCATATGACTTAGCTGGTTGAATGTCTTGACAGCTACAGGCTCCCCATCGTGTTTGGAAACCCCTTGGAACACAGCTCCAGTCGCTCCCTTCCCCAACACGCTGGTTGTGCACCACACGTAGTTGGAAGACCCTCGTAAGTACGACATCCTATAGGGCTCCTATTAAAGTCCTTCACAGGAAGGAGCTCATTGACAACGGCGAAATGGTTTCCGGATTACATTGAGATGTAGATGCATTCAGTCACTCGTCTAGCGGAACCTTTGGGTCGCACCCATCCACCCTCACTGAACAGTATTTGCTTAGCGAGAGATTTAAATGTCTAATTGTATTCAACTCCCTTCAGTGATTTCATCAACACTTATAAGCACGGCGGACAATACTAGAATACTACCACCGCTTTAAACACACACACATATGACTATTCTACTTTTTCTCATTATTTCTTCACTTGAGTGAGTTTCCATTATGTCGCATCCATTGTTATGCACTCACATAATTATTTTGGTTTCTACAATCAAGCAGGCCAGTCCTACAAACACGTTAGGCGTGTATTTGTTGCTTCAAAAGATTCTGAGTTTTGGATGGTCATTAGCATTGATCTCAAAAAACTTCCCTGTGGATTATCTCATCAGCAAACATGTCGATTGTAGTACTCGGTTGGTTGTTGGCTGCAGCGAAAGATACGTGATGATGTAGTAATGCAATAATCACACACCACTGGTACAGGTGAGTATGTATTGTTGAGACAATTAGGTTGAGTCTATCTGTGGGTGGAAAATAACACAGAGCGTCTCCCAGCCGTATGAAATCAACGCTGGTGTATTTCTGCCATCCAACAATTCTTCGTCACGCTGAGCCTTACTTTCATTTTTACTGAAAATCAACAAAAAATTAAATAGATTTTAGACTTTAGTTGCCCATATAGAGAAATCTCGCTACTACCAAGCGATCAAATGGTGAATGTGATGGTCCCTACAAAAAAGATGCGATTGATGTGTATTATCATCACAGCCGTGTCGTTCTTTTACCCACAAGTATTTCATACTTTACTAACTTCACATTTTAGTGGTGTGTGTTATTCTAAATCTGTGTTTTTGTATGTGTTTTTGATTTCTCAAACTTCAACTGTCGGTCTCGGTGGTTGCAGTATTTGGCTTAAGTCAACCATCCATGCAACTCTGCAATTATTTTAATGGTCAGTCGATATGTAAGGCGTGCAGGAGAAATGTACCTACTTAAATATGCTGTTCAGTAATACATCACACTTCATCATTGAAAATTATTTTTGTTGTTTACTGTGCGTTCAACATGACTTTCACACAGACCAACAAAATCACCGAGACGCTGATATGCAACTCCCCAATAAGGTGGTTTACTAAAGTCTTTAGTTCTGATGCGCTACATTTTGGCCTTCAGCAATAACCTCTACTTTAATTTTTAATTCTCTACAGAACAGTTGGAAACTTGAACTTGTGTGAAATTTTCAACGAACCATGGTATAATTAACTCAGCGTATAACAACAATCAAATTATCATTACAGGCAGTATATTTTAAGGTACACTTCATCCGTACATATGAATTTTGAAATGGTAGAATTTAAAATGGCCACATCCCAACCATAACCCAGCAGACAGTGTGATCTGCTGACTTATCTCTCTCTCTTCGGACAACTATAATTACGTGTATCGAAACACCTGCACCAATATAACTTACGGCAACTTAACGATTAAATATTAATATACCTTGTTTTATATCCGGAACGCTATAAACTTGGAGTGCGTATCTATTAGCTAGCCACATTATTAATTTCTTATTGAGTTCTTAAATGGGAATAGTTCAAATCATTCATTGAAAAACCTAAGAGAAACTGATGGTCATGCTGAAAGACGCTTCAACAAACTACTTTTTACACTTGACGAATTTCCTACGATTTAACTTAATACAAATGCACTTAAGGTGAGCCTACGCTACTGCTAGTGTCTGGTTACGAAGTATCATCGTACAATTTGTGTGAAGCACTAGTCGTTTAAACTGAAATCGAATACCCTTCACGCGTACCGTTGTTGGAGTTTAATAAGTACTGCAGAACTGTGCAATGAAGTTGATATCTTGGGCCTACCACCTTGAGAGCTGTTCCTTATTGCTACAATTAATATAACACTACTACTAATACCCAACTGGTCAGTTGGGTAAGTTAGAGATCAAAATCTATCGTCTAACGCCTAACTGAATCTGATAGCGTTAATGTGATGTAATTAAGGTGAACACACGTTGCATTACACGAGAGTACTTATAGGCTCAGGTGGTGTCCATTAAACGAACAGTCCTCATGTGTCATGACGAGCAGTCATCAGTGCCAAATAAGAAACAGAAATTTTCCACATTGTCACGTCATTCACCGAACACCATTAGGTGAATTAGAAATCGCAGCAAAGTAGGAAAATGAGGAACACTTAATGTCTTTGACAATTTGGTGGAGGAACGAAGAATGGAGGGTGGAGATATAGTACAGGAAAAAAGCTCTCTACTCTTCATCGTTCTTCTCGTAACGGTCCAATTATTATAGGTCGAAGAATCAAAATTGAGGGTGATGGTGGATGATAAACAAGACGAGTCTCATTCAACAACGTAACAAGTGACGCTACTGTCTGTAATACTTTTATCAGTTAAATTCTACCAGTACCAGAATATTTTTATTCTGCATCGATCGGTCCCAACCATGATAGAAGATGCAAACTTAATTCCTAATTACTAACCACAAGACAGAAATCCTGTAAACTGTGCGTACAGCCTACAAGCCTTTGATTTCAAATTCAAATCTGCAGTGTTGAACGAATCACTGATATTTCATTTTCTTATATACTTGAATGGAATCAGTATCTGTGTGAGTATCAAACTACATAAAATAGAATGTCTTTAAGGAAGTACATACACAAAACAATAGAACAACAAAAACAAAATATTCTTGTGCGTAAGATATTGACTTGGATAGTACTAAATAGATGTGCTAAAAATGTAAATGGTAGTTTATCTACTGATAGATACATGAAACAAGTGTGTCTTTTATATTTTATTCCAGGATACTACTGTATTGGTTGATAATAATAAAGTATAGAAAGCCGGAATTCTTGTGTCTTGTGTTTCTTCCTACTGAAAGTCATACTAACAGATAAATGTTTAATGTAAAATGATGAGTGCATTACTTTATGACTTACCCACAGTATCAAGTGTTTCAATAATAAGTCCACTTAATTCAAGAATTAGTTTGTCACTGTTGGTAAATTTTAAAATATTTGTAAAAAAATATTCACGTTGGCTTCATAAAATCATTGAGCTTTCAAACATCAACGGTATTATCGTAAATTAAACACTTAAAAATGCACAATTATTTGGTTAAAACTTTGGTAGAATGTTTCTCAGAATTTAATGTTAAGAATGTTTATAGTTATTATTGTTTTCCGACTGTCTATCGGTTTGTTTAAAAGTAGTGAATATTTTGCTGGTTGCTTGACTTGATTTGCTAGTGGAGTATTTTACAATAAAGTAAATGCAAAGTTGACTTGTTTTAAAATAAACCGAAGGAAGTTTCACATGCTGTTAGAATATATTACAGAGTCAAACAATGCTATAATGATGCATTAATTAGTTTATTTCTGACAGTTGTTGTGTGGGTCAGGTGGGAAGATAGACTGGTTCACACACTTCATGCTTGCAGAATTCTGTTCGGTCGGCCCAAGTATTTCTGCATCAGACGGAATGAATGGGGATCTTCTGTACATGAATACATACACCTCTTTCAGATTGCAGTCAGTCAGGGACTAATGCAATTTTCTCCCCCTTAATAAGGTGGGATCCTATCATTTCCACCTGACATAAAATCCCTTGCATTGACCAAACTGCGATTCATGAAGTAGGTATGAAAATAATACCTATGCCAGAAGTCACTCTTACGCAAACACGCGATTTCAATTCAAGATAAATTAATGCAACACCATTTAGGTTTGGACAATGATGAAAATTCGAATTTCGATTTATTATTGCGTAATATATATTAACATGCTTACCACGGATTGCATATATGCATATTTATTTTTCATTCTACATTTACAAACTTATTAAAATAATTTCCGATGTTATCAAATTTATCTGCGCATGATACTACTATATTTTTAATTGATACAAAGGTTTAAAAGCGAAAGCAAGAAGTCAATGTGTATGATATCAATGTCATTGAATGAAAACAAGCAAGTGGCTGACTTGTTGATTCGTTGTAAGAAGTTTAATTCGGATCTTCGGACGCTAAAATGTGGTTGAGCTGATCGAATAAATTCTTGTTAGTCTCAAAGCTTTGAAGAATGCTCTGATGAACTTCATTGAGTTCAGTAAGTTGTTGGCCGATACTTCCAAGCTTCTTCTGACTTTTCTTTCGACATTTTTTCTGAAGAATTTGGAGTTTGCACATTTCTTCAGAAAACATGCCCAATTTTCGTTTGTATTGCTGAAATGATTCATTCAACTTGGTTTCCAAACTATTGACGTCATTACGAATGGTTCCAAGATCGTGAATTAGTATTGTAGGATTCTTAAACACAGCTTCTGCTGTCTTAAACCAGTCAGAAAATGCAAAAGCTGCAGCAGTAAATGTGTTCTGGCAATTGATAGTGCTTTTGTCAAAAGCTGACATTTTGTTAATCAGCTTCATGCGTTCCATGATCAGCCAGTCGTTTACGTCCTTAGTGATTCGCCGCTGATCTACCTGGCATTTCAACTCACGGAAGTTTCTAAACAATGCCTTGATTTCGCATACCTTGGCTGAAGATTCTGTGTCAAACTTGTGGAATCTCTCGATTTTCTGTAAATATATTCAAGAAACATGTAAAACTTTTAAATATATATTCCGATAAATATTATACATATTTCCACATATAATTCTTGACATACATTTATTTCTGCTGAACGGGCTCTCCACTGTTCCAATAATTGATTTTTCTCTACTCTGATTTCCAGGAGTTTATCGACGGCAGGCTGTATGGTATCTAGCTTCTCTTTCTGTCCGGTAAAATCCCGGCTCACTTCTTCAAAAGTTGATTCCAGGTCATTTAAAATGTCTCTCATATTTCCATGAGTCCTTATACTTGGGGGTACCAGTTCCAGTACATTGGCACATATTTGCTTGACCTCCTGCATCATTTCCAGTTGATTGTTCAGAGAGTGCAAAGTTGCTTTAATGAGCTGGCTTTCCTTCGATAAGCTAATTGATTGAGTCACGATCACTTGATTCAGATACGAGGTGTACAATTGAACATCTTCGTAGCGTCTCATCAAATCCAGTATTAGTCTTCTGTAAGAATGTGCAACAGAGCAATTGTATCTGGCACAGCCCATATCAGCCTCTATTTCAGGAACGTTGGGAAAGCTTCTCGGTTGAAAACGATTGGGTTCTGTAAAAATGATCTCGCAATCGCTGGAATCCCACAGAAATATTGGACAGTTTTCCTGGGTTTCAGGAATGTTGTCATCAAACTGAATCAAATACTCTCTATACAGAAGAACCTGATTAGCAACTTGAGTCCCTGTCAGCTTTTGTAATAAATTTCTAAGCTCTTGTTGTGAATTTCCAGGTTCTATATACACGCGTACGCCTTCAACTTTGTTAACGAAGAACACGTGGACTTTCTTCTTGGATAAAATCTTTTGAGCTTGAAGAAAATACTCACTGTATGATAGCTTTTTCTCAGCATTTGATTCCATTAGGCTGGAGAGGAGGGGGCACATCAGATTCCTCAAAGCTGGGCTCATAAGGCAATTCTTGGGCAGCGTAGTTTCTTCTATTATCGGCCCGTCTTTTCTCAGCTGGTATACCGAAATCACCCCTGACTTCTTATTGCTGATCAAGGAGTACATCGTACCAGGATTCTTTCCTATTATTCTGAACGGCAGCATACCTGTAGCAACTTGATACAACGTTACTCCAATCGACCAAAGGTCTGTACTTGCTGGAAAATTATTCTTGTGGTAAAGATTGGTTCTCAGCATCGCTCTACCGTACAGATACGGATCAAGGTATCTGGAATAAAATATTAATACTGATATTAGAAGTATTTTGACAACTATAAATGCCCTCAAGTGATAATCTGTTACGACTTTGATATTTATAACACAGTGCAAGTTCAAACTTACTGTTCAGTTCCCCTAAGAGACTCGAACGTTTCTCCATCAGCTAACTCTCTCGCCGCATCGAAATCAGCTAGCTTGTACACGCTGTCTCCATCATCTCCTCTGTGCCGGAGAATATTTCCAGGTTTAGTATCTCTATGAAGAATATTGTTCTTCCTCAAGTATTCATAAGCGGATGTAAGGCCTTCCAACAGAAGCAAGTATTCGTCATCATCCAATCCAAAACAGTTTTCAGGATCAAGTAAAATCTTCTCCAAACTTCCTCCTTTACAAAGTTCCATTATAACCACAGGAATTCCACTTGGGCTTCCATCCCTTTCTTCCGTCTCATACGCTACAAGCTTCACAATATTCTTATGGTCTACTTTGTTTAAGATTTCGAATTCATTGGTCGAAAACTTCGATGCATCTTTGAATTTCTTCACAGCCACTGACACTCCAGTTCGTTTGTCCACCCCACGGAAAACCTGACCAAAGGAACCTTCTCCAAGCTTATCTGCTTCACTCCAAATGTAGTTCTTCGTTTGCACCCTTCTCTCCATCTTCACGCCGCAAGTTCCAGCGTTAAA
>JAQGAB010001554.1:0-15715 GCA_034696565.1 Isotomurus graminis
AAAGGAAATGGGGAGAGATGAAATTATATGAGTGCATTATTGTCATACCAGAATTGTTGAAGTAATTTAATCTAAGAAAGGGTAACAAATATTGATTGGTTCATAGAGTCTAATGTTGTAAAAGATTTAGTTCAAATGCCCATATTGTTATTCCAAGAAATGAAGCCACGATAATGTTACATAGTTGACTTTCGCCCACATTCATCAAGAAGCCAAAAGTTAACCATGGTACAAAATCGATAGAAGTAACTTGATTTGAACTAATTTTTCTAGTATATTGTTCATCACGTTTGATCTGGAAAGTTCGGGAAACGTTAATTAAATTCAATTTAGTCATGCAAGTTACTTTGAAGATAAATCTTGAAATCATTCGGAATGTAGACACCTGGAAGAGATACAGATAAGGTATTTCAAGGGGACATTTGGAGATTGCCATTAATATATTATTTCAATTCCTTTGAGCACATTTGACGAGAGCATTTTTCTAAAATAAATAATGACAGAATGTAAGAGGGACAGAGGTAGAAGAAAGTTTAGCGACTTAATCATAGAGAGATTCTATTCAGATCACACAATTCAAGTGAAAAGGTTCGGAAATTTTTATTGTTTCGTGGCTGCAATGCTATTGAACATCTTTAGTCAAGGGATTATTTACACTATTTGGTTCACTGAAGCATCGTTATCTCGAAAAAGCAGAGATAAATCCTCTTTGAGAGATAATGGGGATGGAAAAGGTATGTTCAATATAAGTTTGTGTAAACTGACGAGAAAATCTTTTGCAAGGAAACAGGCTGAATGGGAATTTTCCAGGGGATTCTGGTGAAAGTGAACAGCTCGAATTCCTGCAAGTCTGTGTAACAGTCTCACTTTGCCTCATGGGAACATTGGTGGCATTGGGCTTGCTGAAGAATGACAAACTAAAGGAATCTTCTATTTCCCCTTCTTTGTCTGTTTTCACGTGGACAAGTGTAATATTACTTCCTATAATGATCCGCAAAGATGAAAGTCTTCCTTTAAGGCTGGGATTGAATTGGATCCTTGTGGAGTGTTTTATGATATGGGTGACTCTTCCCGTCCGGATGGAAGTAGCGTTTGGTTTGTCCTTCGGAGCCGGGGCCCTTCATACTCTGGTGATGCTCTGGAAAGGTCAAAATCAGCAGTTATATGTCCGGCAGGTTGAGACCATTGTGGTTTTATTTAATAATCAGAGAACCTATACTATGAGGCATTGACACTTGTGAGATTTCTCCTTTTAAACAGATCGGAGCCAACTTAATCCTACTTGTAGCTACGAATATTATAGGAGCAATGGCGTTCTACATCAATGATCGTAGACAAAGATTGGCCTTTGAGGATACAAGACAATCTCTAGAAGTTCAGGAAGCGATGAATGCTGCTGCGAAAGAACAGGTACGAGTTGTGCTTTGTGGGATTCAATTAAGATTTTAGTAGTAATCCGATTACACGAACAATGAATGAAACCTGGTGTACTAGAAACGCTTACTATTTTCTGTGCTTCCGAGGCACCTGGCAGATGCGATGGCAAAGGATTCTGCCACACAAGATATCAAGGAAAGTAAAGAAGGACAAGGAACCTTTAAGAAGATTTATATGAATCGTCACGAACCTGTGAGGTATCATGTGTCACCTTAAAGATTCAATCATGTTTGCTATTCAACATTACCAATTTTTGCAATTTGTCAACTGACTTAGTCTTACATTTCCCATTTTTCAGCATTTTGTTTGCTGACATAGTTGGATTCACCGCTATGAGTGCAGCTATAGGTTCAGCATCTAAACTTGTAGAGATTTTGAATGATTTGTTTTCAACTTTTGACAACTTAGCCGAGGTAATATTAGGGCATTTCAGTTTAAAGCAAAGTTGTGATTCTTACTCAAAGAACTTTTACTACCGGTGACCGGGTAATTCTTTTAGCAACATAGACAAGTTCGAATCAAGATCTTAGGAGACTGCTACTATTGTATATGTGGAGCTCCGGAAGCTGAACCGGATCATGCTGTTCTGAGCGTACATATGGGTCTGGCTGTGGTTGAAGCAATCAAGTGCGAAGACAAAACTTTTCTTTTTAAACACCATTCTTATCTATCATTTCCCATGAAAGACCAAATCTGTTGAAAGTTTGAGAGAGACAGAGTGTCTATATAATTGTATGCATCAGAGCTGTGCAGCGACGAACCAAATCTGATGTCGATATGCGAGTAGGGATTCACACTGGTGCGGTCCTGGCTGGCGTGTTAGGACAAAAGCAATGGCAATTCGATGTGTATTCTAAAGATGTGGAGTTGGCGAATAAAATGGAAAGTTCTGGGATGCCCGGGTGAATGATGCTGATAACTTTGTTTTAATTCAACTACCTAATATGTATGTTTTTGTCTATGCGCAACTAGAAAAGTTCACATTTCTAACAAAACATTAAGCTTTCTCAATGGAGAGTTCGAAGTCGAAGCAGGGCACGGTGAAAATCAAGAAGAACGACTGAGGTTAGCAGGGATTAAAACTTACTTCATCACTAAAGTAATCACTCCTGTATGTGCCAACAACTGTATTACTCAAATAATTATTGAAGAATTCATGGAAGTGTCTTTTATAAATTGTACCTTTGTGTATGCTTTGAAAAGTTTGTTAGGAATGAAAGTGAAAGTAACGGAGCTTCAAGTACGGGCTTAGCTCATAAGGAATCATACAACTCCAAAATGAAGTCTACTACGGAAAACCAGTACAAGTAAGATTCATTTTCTCTTTGAGATAGTTATCTGACCTCAAAATGCATGGTTAAACATTGTGGCCTAGGTTAGGTATTATCTTTACTAAATAAATTTGTGTTTGTAGAGCTTTCAACGAAAATTCAAACATAGTAACGCTGAAGTTTAAGGATTCTTTGAAAGAGAAGGAGTACAACGAGACTCCAGATTTTATGACGGGGGTTTCACTTTTCAGCTTAGCATGTTCATCTGGAGCGTCTACAGGGACATCAATACTTGCGACTTCATTTAACGTTGTGGGATTTGCATGTGGAAGTCTGTGGACAATTTTGATTAGTCTTGTTGGGGCGAACATAATGGGAAAAAGGAGATATGTGTTGGGATCCGTTACAAAACGATGTCTGCTTGTGACTGCCATTTTACTAGGAATGGTTGTAGCTAACTTCACTTTGATGGTAACTGAATGAATGTTTCATGATGCTAAAGAAAATAATGGCAGCAACGAAACTTGTCGGGCAGGTTCAATTTTAACGTGTCAACCATTGATGATTAATGATGTCTTTGTATGTGTTTATATTCAGCTGCCGTGCTTTAACGTGAAAGAAGGTGGTTTACATCATACCAAATCTCGGGTGAAAAATTCTGAAAAATGGAAGGACTCGAATTGTTACTTTCCTTCGTACGTTGCTGCTTTGTCTACGGTTCTTTTGCTTTCACTCGCAGTTGTCTCCAGTATCCCCAGTAGCGTTAAAATTATTATGTCAGCTTTGTTTCTCGGAATATGGGGATGCGTCATGTACATCGAGCCTTTTCAATCCGCCCAGTATTTGTCTGAAATGATGAGTTTCGCCGAAGGACAAGAGTAAGCTATGTGTTCTCTATAAAACTTATTTTATTACATGAGATTGATATATGAACCAGTTAATTATAGACTTATTTGCATAACAGTTTGGTACATGAAACTTTTCAATACACGGGATTTTTCGTTGTTTTGTTTGTTATTTTAATGATGTTACACAGGCAGGTAAGATAATCCACTGTTTATGAAGAATCATTCAAGTGATGTAACGGGATTAAATTCTTTTGTGCTAATAGCATGAGATTTCATCTCGCTCGCTGTTTCTTTGTAAATATGATGTCGTTCACAAAACGGAGCAAGCTGAGCTGTTGCGTTTACGGAATGAAGCTTTGGTTAGTTAGAAATAATGATATGGTAGATGTATATTATCTATATGGCTGGGATTTTTTAGGAAATTAATTTGCTTATATTTTTAATCTATGAATGCGTGACCCGTGCCACTTGTATACTCTTTCAGATGTGTAACATTATGCCACAGCACGTGGCAGAACACTTTCTGGATAAAAGTCGAGATTCCAGTGTGCTCTACAGTCACAATTATCAAGAAGTAGGGGTTCTGTTTGCCTCAATGCCAAACTTTGCTGGTATGGTCGCTAATTAATATATTAGGCTGAAGTGTAGTTCTTTTAGCACGCATTAATCGTTGAGTTCAACATATCCGAGGACAACAATGACTCTTTTTTACAGATTTTTACACGGAGGATGCTGTAAATAATCAGGGACTGGAGTGTCTCCGATTTCTAAATGAAGTTATATCTGACTACGACAATGTAAAGATCTTCAGTTTGCTAATGCGAATTTTTATTGTTAGATTTTGTTTTTATGTGCTTATAATATTTGTACAGATTTTAAATGATTCAAAGTTTAAGGACAAGATTATAAAGATAAAAACGATTGGGTCCAGTTACATGGCTGCAAGTGGATTAAACCCTCGCAATCAAGCTCATTCTCAGGATTCAGGTAGAGAGCGATGGCGTCATTTGGCTCTCCTTGTAGACTTTGTGCTGGAAATGAAACGGATTCTAGACAACATAAATGAAGAGAGTTACAATCAGTTTGTTCTTCGAATTGGTGAGTTTAAATTTTGTTTAAATCAGCCGGATGTTAGGATGGTATAAGCTATGAAATCTGAGTAGGAATTAATCACGGTCCTGTTACCGCTGGAGTAATTGGAGCTTCCAAACCAGCGTACGACATTTGGGGGAACACAGTGAATGTAATGCTAATTATATTTTGAACCCTATGCACATCCAATGTTAGTGTATATTTGGGGAAAGTGTCAAGGGTTTGCATAATCACAGGTTTCCTCAAGAATGGAAAGCACAGGGAAAGCTGGAAAGATTCAAGTAAGTGAAATTAAAGAATAATAGAAGTGTATGAAGTTAGTTAGTAATTAGCAGAAAAGTCACTAAAGCAAAAGTGTGTTTGTGTAGGTTACAGAGGATTGCTACAAAATTCTTCGTATTTACGGATACAAGTTTGAGCCACGAGGATATGTTGCTGTGAAAGGGAAAGGTCAACTAATGACTTATTTTCTTGTGGACCGAGGAAATGGGGAACTCACAGATGCAGAAATTGAAAGCATGGAGAAAGGAGAAAAGGATGCTGTATTAGCGGATCCTCAGATATAATCTGCCTCAGGTGCTTTTCTCTTAATTGTAACTTGTAACTACATGAAATAGGGATGATAATTGTTTTTTGTAAACCCTTAGTCTCTCTACCTGACGAGGGACCTTAATTGGTTGGTGCAATCAAAGTTTCTGGATTAGTTGTTACGTATAAACTTATATACGTGGAGTTTGTAGTGAAAGTCCGGTTGAAAATATATCATTATTATAGATCCATCCATCAAGAAAAACATGAAGGAAAATACACTTGAGAAAATCCGAATGATTGATGAGTGTGTTGTTCATTTAATCAAGGACAGGTGGTTTTGTAATAAAGCACTCCATCTAATAGCAGTGGGTACTTCGGTACTGATAGAAATCTTTAACTCTGTCTCTGTTTAATTCTGTGTGTGTCTCTCTTGAAATCTCTTCCGTATGGAAGTTTTGGTGGATGAACCATTTAATATCACATGTGTAATGGCTGAGGAGGATCAAGGTTCTCAGGTTCCTCGATGGACTTCATTTCTACGCGAGGCTGTTTGGTATTTGTTTCTGGGTTTTGTGAAAGAGTTTTCTCCAAGGAAGTCTCGGCTTCGTCTTCCTCCATTTTATCTGACTGAGGTATGATGCCACACGTATCTTGCATTCTAGTTGAAAATCTACTTATATCGGGATTAGATGAAGTTGCACTTTGAGCACTGTTGTTTTCTACATTGTTATTTGCACAGCACAAACACCTGAACAAACAATAACTTCCCATGCAACTCTTGTTTCTAGATTGATTACTGTAAAATAGAAGTATTGGATTTACTACGGTGTAAATATATCCGATTCCCTTGATAATCCCGATTGTGGTATTTATAACTACGAAGCTTTTGGAAGAATACCAGGTAGCTATTGTGTATATCACATTGCATATTCCAAAAATATTCCACAAGATCACAAACAACACGGATTGGATGAAAGCACACCGGACCCGATTTATTTTAGCTTTCATCTTTCCTGCCTACAATTAACATGGGATTAATCCCTGAATGTTCAGTGGAACAGGTATTTATAGATTAGATCTTGCTTGTTTTCATTAATGATCTACTTACCTGGTTCATACAAATGTATTTGAGTTTTGATCGAACCATGTACAATTCTGTGTGTTAAAGAAGGTCAAAGTTTACGATTTAATCCAGTTGAGAATATTTTGTGAGAGAAGTTTGACAATGAGAGTTACCTGAAAATACACAGACAGTGAAAGCTAGGTGAAGGAACAGGTACCGTACTACTTCATACCAAATGTCCATAAACCTGGAATAAAATAGAGGAACCTGGAAAAGCATTTTTTATTTATTTTTCCAATTCATGTGTAAACATATTTAAGTAATATGTTTAATATTGAAAGGTACATACCCGCCAGCATAAAGACTTGGATGAGTTAGCATTCAGCAGCGGTTCCGGAGATGGAACAGATGTCATAGTAGTCGGAAGAATTATTCCAAGTGCCACTGTCCACACTAAAGAAACTAATTTGGTCGTACTGAGAGTATACTTTCTCCTCCTCTGGGCTGTGCGTAAAGAACTGAGTCTTTCGTAACTCACGGCAAATGAAGCTGTTGAGATTAGGGATATGGCTAGATCTGTAAAGAAGAAGCATATTGGAATACCTACGGAACTCCTAATTATTTATGTATTCGTAATTAATAATCAATGTGTAGGTTTACATTTACAGTAGTTAGTCAAACTGCATCTGGCTTGGGGAGAAATAGGAAGAAAATCGATTAAGTTGACTTGTGTTACAGTTCCAATACAGCAGAATCCAATTACGCTGAAAGACATGTTAATCAGCAAGTAGTCAATTGGTCTGTGAATTGTGAGACAGAATATAAAGGTGCATTTAAATTACATGGTTAGCCGGAAACGGAATAGGAGCTAGTACTATAGTGCCATACCTTAATTTTCTTCTTCGACAAACTTGGTAAATGCACAGAGCATTTAATAATGCTAAGATAATGAAGAAAAGAAGTAACAAAGCTACTCCAATGTTGTTTAACTCTTGGGTAGAAGTTGTGTGAGGTCGATAAAGCCTGAGGAACAGGTCGGAGGATTTCTGGGGTAACGTGATCCTGATTTCGGATTCCATCGTTCCATTTACACGTGTCCCATCCAATGATGGAACTGGATGGTGATTAATGATATATAGCTAAGCAATCACTTTCACCTGTGTGGCTATTGGGTTATAAAGATTGTTAGCGATGCTGGCAGGTTAATTAGGAGGTCTACTTCTGTTGAAAGCAGCAGAAAGCTGTCGAGAGGAGTGGATGACGAGAACTGAAAGCATCTTGAACTTGTCTACTTGATGATATCCTTCAAGTCAAGCATACGGGTTTTGGGGAATTCGGGATCCGGGGATTCTGTCAAATATATCACTGTCCTCAAATCTACTACTCTCAGTCTCAATTATGAGCAGGTTCAGGACCTTATTACTGAGCATCTCATTTGCCAATTAACATATACAAAATTAAAACAAGAGCATACATCAGAATCTTATTCGTCAAAAGGTTTTTAAAAAAATCTAGCATGAGTAAAAGGAGCATATGCAACTAGTTACAAAAATGTTTATTCTGTCCTTCCTGTGAAAATAAACTGCTTCCCTTTGAATAATGAAGAGTTATTTGTATCAAATAGTCGTGTCGACACAAGATTAATAAATATGTTTCGTCTAAATCATATTTACATGAATGATAATATGACGAATTATTATTCATTGATTCATTATCGCGTTTTCCATGTATAATCCGTACCCTCTAATGCACCGATTGTTGATTTGAATGAAAACAAATTCTGTCAATTCAAAGTCAGATCCATATGACCAGAGAGCTTCCTAATCAACACTCCTAGTATTATTATCCTTATCACTTGACTGATACACATGACTGATATGACGTGTGTCATCATTGTGCAAAGAGGAAAATTGTTAGTACGCAGGGTATGGGTACACGGGTACAGTCTGTGACAATTATTTTCACTAACTATCCTGTTTAATTGAGAGCTTTTGAGATTTCAGGGTTGAGTGTGCACATACTTCTTTCGTTTAGTGTTCACTACGATAACTCAGTCATTTATTGCATGGACGGATACTTCTATTCGCGTATTCTTGCCATGCATGCAAAATATGTAAGCATATATAATGTCCAATAGTGTCCACCGCAATTAACTGCAAGGGACTGGTGAATTCCACATTTAGCGTGTATGCAGAGTTGCATACTTGCATAGTGAGAGTCACACACGTACATTTTGGTGCAAGTCCACAGCAGAACGCAGAAGTCAACTAATATTCAAAACTTAAGCTGTCGATGCAGTACACGTACTATTAACGCCTTGTTTGTTGTGGCTTGTAGTTTTATAGTGAGGAACTAAAGGTTGTAATTAGCTCTAGTTTGAAGTGTTCTCATACGCTAAGAGTATGAAACTGTTGCCGATACATTACTACTTATTATTGGTATTCCTCTATACGTGTGTGGAAATCTAAACGGAAACAATAAGGCAGATATCACATAATTAATCAACTACAGGTAGGTAAATCTGTTTTTGCAGATGAGTTTTTTAACATAAATTGATTGTGAGATCGCAAGGCAAAAGTTTATATTTATAAGAAATTGAGAAGTATTTTACTTGTATCTTAACGGGAGAGTTAAATCCACTTAATTAATCATTCATGCTTGAAATGTATTTGACTTTTTAAACAAATTTTAAACCAATAATATCTACGGACACGTCACTGGCGTCAAAGAGTTTCGTGTTGTTGTTCTCATATGCATTATTATTGGCAGTATCGTGTTGCACACGTTGCATTAAGTATTTCAGCAGCGCATATTCTAAAGTATTAAGTAGGGAAGTCGTGGGGGGTGATGGCTGGAGCGGAAGAGAAGAAAGGCGGAGGTGGCGGAAAAATGCAGGCAAAGCTGATTGAAAAGTTTCCCAAGTCGAGTTTCCTGAGTGGGCGTGTCTTGGGTCAGGGCGCTTTTGGCAGTGTTGTCGAAGGTACCCTTGTTCTACAATCAATTCCATGAAGCAAAATACTTTTAACTGGTTTGTATTTAATGTACTTACAGGGAAACATAAAGGAAAAGATGTGGTTGTGAAGATTCTGCATGGGACGATTGGACAGAAACGCTTTAGCATTTTGGATGATATGTACCGTTTGGAACATCGAAATTTGGTAAAGTTGATTGGATTGATTGATACAGGTTGGTAGACTTAGAAATGTGTGCATGATGTTGTAGTAGATTAAGTAGACGAATTTTAGTAAATTAATTTTATTATACGTGTGCAGGCGTAGGGGAGTGCCCTCAGATGGTGTTTCAATATATTGATGCTGGGAATCTTCTAGACTTTGTGAAGAATAAGAAGCATTTGGATCCTAATATGAAGGTTTGTTGAGAATTGGTTGAGAAGAATGTTAATATGTTGAGAAGTTGGAAAGTAAAACTTAATATTTCTTTTGTATAGAGTGGAACTTTACTGAAACTTGCGAAGGATGTTGTTGAAGGGTGTGACTACTTACACAGGATGGAGTTTATTCATGGAAGCCTTGCTGCGAGAAATATTCTGCTGTCGCGCTTTCAACAACACTTGAATGCTAAGATAAGTGATTATGGGATGAATCGTGTGATTGATGGAATGGGAGCGAATTACTTTAAGGTTTTATACTATTTTTATTTTTAAACTTGACTGTGTAAATCTAAGATTTTTTCCAGATTTTGAATAAGGTCATTCCGATTCGATGGATGCCTAAAGAAGCCATCAGTGAAGTTGGAAGGGTGTCGGAGGTGACAAAAGCCTCGGATGTTTGGTCGTTTGGAGTTGTCTTGTGGGAAATGGCAACGCTGGGAGAAGTTCCTTATGGACCTATAATGTCTAACACGGTACGCAAAATGGAGATTTGTTATATTTGGAAACAAGGTTGAATAGGCTTTGAAAGCATATTTATATTTAGGAGGTCCAGCAGCATATCTTGAAAGGTAGCAGTCCATTGACTTTCAAGAAACCAAAGGATTGTCCTCCACAAGTTTTTAATTTGATGCAAAACATCTTTAAAACTGACCAAACATGTCGGCCAGAGTTCGCAGACTTGAAAATCGTTTTCACAGAATTCCATGAAAAGATTAAAGCGGCTAAGGACACCACTGCTAGTAATCACACACATGAAGAGAAAAAAGACAAGCCTTATCGTAATCGAGAAACATATTCGAAGAACTCGGAAACATCCCGACCTAGAGGAGGAAGATCCAGTCATGGGAGTCATCCGTACTTTCCAGATCGTCCTGGATCTAAAGGATCTCAACAGGACAGTCAGCAGAAAGATAAGACTCGACCTCAAGGAAGAAATGACGAACGACGGACTGCGTCTCCGTACAAAGAGAATCCTGGGTCTGAAAGAACGAAAAAGAAGTATGAAGACGTGAGAGGAAGATCAGTAAAATCATCTCATACGGACCGCGAAGGAGGAAGACAGTACCGAAGGGACACTCGGAATACTAATAGAAGTAAATCCAAAACCTCCCTGTACAGAGACTATGATAAAGAAGCAGCACATGAAGAGAAGCGTCGCATTGACCACTCGCCTCCAGGGCATCACAGTCGCAGTGACAGTCCTCGCAGAAATGGTGGAGCTTCTGCAACTAGCGCAGCACCTGGAAAACCTGATAGGTTGGATCCATTGAAGTTCAGAGCTCCGCAAGGTTTAATGGATGTACCACTTGGGATCCCGTTTCCATCTGCCCCTCCAGCGTATTCAGAAGCTGTAGCTTGTGATCCTCCTTATGTAAGTGGAATTTATCCAACTCGGTTAACAGAAATTCAGCCACCTACAGTGATAGTCCACCAGGATAAGGAAAAAGAATTGCTGCTAGAATCTATTAAACAACTTGAACAAAAAGTAGCCAAGCTTGAAATGGACAGCACAGTGAATCAAACTGTTCAAAAACGGCTACAAGAGCAGGAACGGCAGAAAACTGAAGTTGAGCTATTACAAGCAATAACAAGTAGAGTGACAGCAATGAAAGAATCCCTTCCTGTGGACAATCAACCGCGGAAAAACACAATGCAAGTTCAACCAAACAGAAATGTTCAGAAAGGAAACAATCAGAAAGGACAAAACGATGATTGCATTGTGAGCTAAAGCGATTGACAGTCTTGTTTGTAGTAATAGGAGAGTTTACAGATATCAAATTTCTACTCTTTCTGTCGATTGCGTATTTTTAATTATTCTAATGCTGTATAGATTTAGTACGACTGTCTCGACGATGAAGCCAAGTTGTACTTACTGTCACAATGCCTTCGTTTTGTAGTAAGTGTGTTTTTCTTTTCTTGTGTACTGTACACCTAATTTTAGCTACACTTCGACAGATTAGCTTAATTGTCACCAGTCATGAAAATATATGCTACAAGACAAGCGCACATATGTGAATAGGCGTGTCTGTATGATTATATCAGTTTCTATTATACGATGTATAGTGTAATTTAGAACTGCTGTATTTATTCAGGTTTCTCGTGATAAAAATTCAGTGTCATTATTTTTTCAATAAATTAATGCGCGACACTCAACATACGGAAATGACAATGTCAATACGAAAATGTATATTTCACTAGCACCAACACGTAGAGCAGTGCGTATTCTTATTTGGCTAGTCCTGGAAAAATATGTTTGTCAAATGAGCTTCTGTTAGTTTTCTCATCTCCTCTATAAATTCAGATACATAACAATATTAGTCTATTTTTGAATCTCAAGTTTCATATATATTCGTATACATTCATTGGATTTTTACCGTCTATTTCCAGCAGATTAGAGTTTTTTTGATTGAAAATTGCGTAAAATTCTCTCCTATTTGAGACTTTTGCAACTATCCAATTTTCTGTTACCATTTTGGCAGTGATTTCACCGTTTTCATTCATTCTGTAAGAAGACCCCGTTAGTTTTATCACTAAAATATTTCAATTAAATAGTGTAGGAACTTACTGCGACAAATCAGACTTTAAATCTGCGAGTAACTTATACGATTCTAAGTCACACTGATATCCGGGAGACATTTTTTCAGCAAAATTTAGGTTATTGAAATACAGGTACTTGACATTAGCTGCAGAATCGGAGTTACTTGACAAAATACTGGAAAACCCTGAAGGGCTTGAGTTTGCATTGCTTGCTTTCTGATCTCTGGCAAGTTCTCTTGCCATAGGAGTAAAGTTGAGGTTTAAGAAAGACTCAATTTTTGTTATGAGAGTTTTGTCGAATTCATTGGAATCTGTCAAGAATACAAACAAGTCGACTCTTTCAGCAAGTTTAAATAAAAATACAAACATATTTTTACAATGAAAAGTACCTGGAATCAATATTGTAAGGTAAGACTGCTCAGCTTTATAAATGAGCATATGATACTTCCTGGTAACTTCATCTCGTCCTTCTAACGTCGTACTAGAAGCTGTCATAAACGATTCGTTATCTCTGTCATCAGAATTATTTCCTCCGCTCAAACTGTTGGTTTTGCTGGTATTCAGTCCTTGACCGGCACTGAATAAGCTCAAGGAGCTGTTTCGAATTCTTGAGCTAGCTTCATCATCAGTATCTAACGTTATGTGGGATTCCTTTTTAAATATAACTCCATAAGTAGATTGCTTGTCAAGTCCACTCAGGAAATGCTGGGAGAGTAATTCATTTAGAAGATAGTCGTAAAATAACTGAATGTGGATTTGATCTATACCACTCCTGAAAATCCCCATAAATAATACACATTAATCGTATCCCAAGAACAATTATTTATAATACTTTGATCAAAAACATTATCCATCAACCATATAAGTTTTTCTCCTTGCATCAACACAACATATTTGATTTGCGGCCAAGTCACCATCAAATTATTCACGAAGCACTGAACCCTTAAAAACATTTCTCTGTTGAGTGGTAGGAATTGCAGGCCACGGAATATGTCTGTCACTCCGGAATGGTGGGCATCAACTCTCCGTACCCACTGGAAAGCCGCAAGATATAAAGAAACTTAAGACATTGGATTGGAGTGGATACGGCAATACGAATTAAATGGAAGCAACTAAACTTACAGGGCTGTAATATTTCTTGAGCCTTGTCTTGAGTTCATTAGTTCCTTTGTATTGAACAATCCTACTTAATTTGTCGTTGAAAAGTGTAAACTTATCATACAGTCTGGCTAGGACAGCCCGGAACACATTATCTTGAACTTCATCATTAAGGTACTCAATGCACTCGATACCTTCCGGGCTTATTTTAGGAATTGACGGGATAGACAACACCTGAAATCACAAACACAACAGACACCCGGGTCAGCAAAAGGTTAATTGAATAAGTGTCCCAAGAAAAAGATGACATATACCACAGTGAACCAATATCCCGGCTCCGGTTGGTAAAACACATAACGACACTTCAAAGTATGAAGGGACTCGCAAGGCACTTCGGTATTGAATGTCCTGAAAATAAACTCATATTTTAAAGTGAACACTAACTTAAACTTACAAAATTTTTCAATATTTACTCTGCGAATTTGATAATCGCTTCACACAAACCAACTTTCTTTAACTGGCTGTCTTCGGTTGCATCTTCTGGGTAGTAATAAAATATTTTTCCCATTTCCTTTTTAGACATACAAAAACATATAACGGATGATTTAACATAATTTGCTCAACTAGAAAACAACTTTAGTACACTTACATCGTCATGATCGTTTCCGAAGTTGGAGTTGAACACAAATAATTCTTTCACTTGGACTGATGTTGTGACACTTGAGTTTTCCATAATAATAATAAATATACTATAATAATATTATAATGGGGTTTTTTAGAATTTTGAAAAATACAGAGTTTGAGTTTATTGTACAGCAGGAATTAATTAAGGAGGACTGAGTCATCCAGAAATTAAGTAAACACACATGCCAAGAGATAGGAATATTTATTGTGGGAGTGAGTGGAGAAAAGTTCACTCCCGCCTTCTAATTCTTCCGAGGGTAGAGTGAGAAATACAACGCGGTGACAATTAGAACAACGCTTTGAACAGGTGGGTTTGCTTTCAGGTGAGTTGGATTCAATTTGCCCCTTTGGACATCTTTCATCTTTAATAATACTTTTGTTTCGTGTTTCGAAGAATACAACAAATATTTTGAGTGATTGCAATGTTATAAAATTGATGTATTTGTTAGTTTCATGTTACTTTTGCTAGGTTGAAGTTTTCAATTTTTCAACAAAGCCTCGAGAGACCTGCTGGAGATTTGTTGAAATGAAGATCTGGCAATATTTTGAGTACCCTTTTCAAGGAACTGACTGTGACCAGGTGAAACTGGAGCTGAGATTTATGATGTGATCCTTTGTATGTTTAATCTGAATGAGTTCTTTTCTGAGACTCGAGATAATAAATGGAGTTTTATTGGATTTTGTGTGCATAAAAAAAATGATTGAAAGGATCTGTTGTAATCAAGTTTTGCAGGTATGCGTGGGATGATATTTATGAGTGGAGCTTTCCTCCGGTTTCTTTACTGATGTGATTACATTTTTATGTGCTTTCAATTTCCAACGGATCCAGGGTTTCCGGAAAGATATTATTAGGAATATTGGGTGTCTCTTTTGGACCTGGGATAAGTTCGATTGTGCAATTTTCACAATTATCAGTTGTATCACTTTCATTCATGCGAGTGGCGAACCGACTTAATTCGAAATCAGAAGCCGATTTTTGTTCTTTAGGTTGGTTAATTATAGTCTCATTTATATCATTTTGTCCCACAACCGAGTAAGTTAAATTGCTTATTACAGAACAAGCAGGATACGAACAGTTCACTGGCCAGAATGATGGAGTCTGATTGGAGTACACAAGGAGCATGGGATTAATCATGGAGTAAATATATCCAACTCCTTTCATTAGTCCAAGTAAGGTGGAGAAAACTCGTTGGTTGTTAAACGAGTACCAAGTGTACACCGTGTAAATTACATTGCTCAATCCCACAGCGTTCCATAGGACAATGAACAAGATGGACTGAATGAAAGCGAAGCGAACTCGATTTATCTTTGACTGCAGAGTTCCACTCTAAACAGGGATTAATATTATTGAACTGGTATGAATGTTATTAGATTTAACCGTACTAAGGGCATTTAACAAGGGAACGGATGTCAAATGATATTATGGTTACCTGTTGTCTGCACAGGTACTTGAGTTTTGATCTAACCATGTAAAGCTCTGAGATATAAAGGGATAATAGTGATACTACAGTTTACTGAACAAGAGTTTTGCAAATAAGATGAATTACGTGCCTGTAAAAACGCAAACGGTGAAGGCAAGATGGAGAAAAAGGTACTTGATGAGCTCATACCAGATATCCACGAACTTGGAGTAGAATAATGGGACCTGTGAAGTGTGAACGCATACGGTGTATATTAGTTATGTACTTTCGCTCATCTTGTCACTTGAGACCTTGTAATGGCAAATCCAGAGATTTTATCTTACTCTCCAACACGGTCCTGA
>JAQGAB010001555.1:0-15715 GCA_034696565.1 Isotomurus graminis
CTTCCTCCAGCACTCGCACTCCTCCTTCTCTGCCTGCTCCACCGCTTGCTACGTCGCGCGTTCATACTTCATTTATTCACTTAAAAGTGCATATGGGACGCTTATATTTCTTAAAAACTTTAAGTTGGCTGCCCATATGCACATATATAACAACAGATCTCCAATCCCAGGAACCTCAGTCCAGTAACTCCATTGTAAGTTCCTTCACAATCTACTTCAATTTGTGGAATTGTTTTTCATTGTTATTTGAACTAACAACGTAGAGCTAACTAAAGAATGTCTCATAACACTGAACTCATTTTTGATAGATATTTTTGATACACTGAAGTTCCATAAAAACCTGTTAATGTTCCATTATGATTCAAGTACTATAAGTAACTAATAATGACTAATGAGGAAGGTTAACAATACAAGTAAGCTACTCGTTGAATTCCCATATGACCAGGGGAAATGTGAAACTGTTGATTATTTGTGAATGAATCGATTGAATCACATACACACACATACATAATGAAACGTGAGAAGGTTCATCTCTTCATTATGCAGTTAAAGTACCTTCACGGGAGATCAGAGGACTGATACACGAGATGAAGTGAAGCAAAAGGGCAAGCAATAAAAGTCCATATACACAAATTACAATTATTTTGAACATGAATCCTCCCTACTTACATGATTTGTGAAACAACATAGGACTCTGGGATTATTAGTGGCTGAAAATGGATCCGCATTGCCTGTACATATGTTATGGTGGTTAGTATTGTAAATTGTATGTGAATTGAGACATCGTGGATGAATGGAGAGAAACGGGATCCAAATGAAGTCCCACGGGACTCCCCAAAAAGCTTCGCGAGGATAGGAACAATATTCTATAAGGGCTTAATGAAAGTGACAACAAGGAACAACGATTCGTCTTTCCATGAAGAGAGAGAGAGAGAATTTCCCTTCTTGGCAGGCAAAGGGACCCCCAGGAGGACTTTTATAGAGATGGATTTGTACTTCCAAAAAACTTTGCTTTCTGACCTTTCCTTTGTCCACCTCGAGTTGATGATACAAAGCACGAGGAGGATTTATTATTTTCTTTCAGAATTTGGGCAAATCTCAGGTGAGAGATTGATCAAGAGAGTCAAGACAAGAGTCAATTACGTGAAGGATCATGTAAGAAGACAAGACAGGAGGAGGCAGATGGACTTTTCATCTTCCAGTGGACGACACGCTCCCCACAGGGTTGACTTGTATCACTTGTAATCACTTTGGAGGAAAAGGTGATTTGCAAGATCAGTTTGTTGTTATCTTGTTTAATACTCAAGGCTGACTTTATGGAAGTTTACTCGCGCAATGTACACAGCAATAAGCGTGTAAAAGCAGAAGGACCCCTTCCTTCGTTCCTTCCTATAGCAGCAGAATAGAAGCAGTTCAGGAGTCCGTATAGTTTCCTGCGAGTCGAACAAAACCAAACCTTATCCCATTGTCCACGGTGAAAGAGATGAAGGGACCCCAGAAAACAATAGGAATTGTGTGTATTTGCATTACAAATTGTAATGTCGTTTGTTGAAATAAATGGCACAGCGAGAGCAAAGGGAGGAAGACTTGACTGAGATCATTCAATTCACCATAAAAATTGACAGAAAGGTTATCCAGTCAGACTTCCAGTGACCCTTTTTCGAACTCAATACAAAAAAATACGAAAACTATGCAGATACACATAACAAATGAAGTGTCAACCGAAAGTTTTATTTTGACGCTTTGTGTGTGTACTTGGTTGTTTTTTGCTCAAGCTCAATTAAATTCTGAATGGGTTGAACCGACTTTTGACTTGATTGAATCACTCATCTTAAGAGAGTCATGTGTATAGAGAAGTTTTGATGGGGAATGTGTGTAACAATGCAATAATATGTACCAGGCAGACTCTTTCTACGCAGAGAATAGTTTGGACAAAAGGATCGATGAGACCAAGTCAAGCTGGGCATGAGAATATTTTGAAAATGTTTTGGATGCTTGGACACCTCGGGATTCGGTAAAGAACCCTTTTTAAACACACACTCACATGTGGGGAGGTTATTGTGCAAACTTTAAAAGTTGGAAAGTTGGTTAAAGAGAAAAACAGCGAGGAGAACGCCCATACATCAAAGAACAATTGGATTCTGGACTCGAGATGAACGTGAGAAAGAGGCATTTACGGAGTTGATTCGCAATCGAAATAAGGGCTAGCTTGACTGATGAGCATTTTATTCCGAGTGTCACGCCCATTCAGGAACATTTTTTTCAATTAATGCAAAGTGTGAGACATCACACGGAAAATAAAGTTGTGGAGTTGCAAGACCCAATAAAGCTTAGGTTAGTAATACCCGTATAATAAAGTCTACTGTGGTGATTTAGAGGACAGAGGATAACCATCTGATATTTTGTAGATTTATAGACCAATAGAAGTTTAAAACGTGGAAGAAAACATTTTTTGCACTTAATGGCACTATATACATTCTCTCCCTGCAACTACCGTCCCTGCCTGCTACCCATTGTATGTGACATTTGACATTTCAATTTCCTTTTAGAAATTCGTAGGGATCTTTCTTCTGGTGGTGTTTTTGAGCCGATTAACCGGCAATAAAAACCGCACGCACCCTCCCAAGGGTTTGTGTAGAATGTAAAATTTTATGACGAGGAGGACCCTTCGGGTGGTGGCTTTTGAAATTGCACCATTTGACATTTATATTACTTTTTGGGAAAACATTTCAATCGCTCGATGGGGTCGACCAATCTTCTTATTCATGGAATTGAGTGATTTTATAGCAAAAAAGTTTGAATCCTTTCTCAGAACGAATTTTTGCTGCTTGAAGAGAAACGAGTTATTCCAGGATGTGAAAAGAAGTACTAAATCTGACTTTTCCAGTTAAAGGGACGCACCAGTAGTGTGTTACTTAAGGACCCTTAAGGCAGCAATAAGGTTACTCTAAGGAAATCTGCCAAGGAGGAGTGGTATTTAGCCTTAAATACAAAACTTAGTCTAATGATAAGCGATTTCATGCGCGGATAAGATGAGAGAATTCCACCGAGAGATGCAGGAGGTGTGGAAGAAGGTCTAATCCATCATTTGCATGGATTGAGACGGATGGGCGAAATCCATGTTGAACACAAAAGAGTCAAAGAATAAAATATTTTTGTCTTTGGCAAAAAGCAAATACCGCATGAGCAATCCATCAAAGTCAAAGTGCATCTTTGTTTTCATATTTTCCAAATGTTTTTCATTCTCCTTTCATTCTCCTTTACCGTAAGTTGTTGTGTTTGTACCCGCAGTAATTTCCTTACCTGTTTGCATAACAAAATGAATGTAACAATCATGCGTGTGTGTACTTTCCAGTCTGCTGGCGTTTTCAAAGATTAAAAGATACATGCTTAATAAAAGACACATAAGCCTGTGCATATGTGCCTGAAGTAAAAAGAAAGCCCCGTTTTCTCCTAGAATCCCAGAGAATCGTCTTCTCTACAAGAGTTATTATGGTTTGTACAGCAAGTAAAGGTGCGCATCTAAAAACGGAGACGATTTTGAAGCTCAGAATTAAAGTTGGTCTGTAATTTGTCTGTGGAGAGTCTGGAGATGTTTTTAATTTTTGTGACTTGCAACAATAAACAATGGAGGAGCGGAAGAAGAAGGTAGGAAGTGTCTTATTGGAAGATGAAGTGGATCTCCAGATGAACTTGTGAAAAGGATCCTGCAGTGTCACTTGATTTAACAAGAGGATCCGCTGTTTACTAATTATCTCAAGAACCGACTCTCCACCACGGATAGTATGATTAATAGATCCGTGTGTCTTTCCTCGAGTCAACTCTCATCATCATTTCTGTCTGAGCTTTACAATGAACTGTTAGTATTATTTGGCAGTAATGACTTCTGTCAATATTGTGGGTACTCAAGACGTCAGAGCCCTGTCTGCAGTCTGGAAAGTACTCTTTGCGCCTTAATGATCCTGTGTAGACTTAATTCGTCTAATTTTTAACTACACTTTTGATTTCCCTTCAGTAAAAAAATCTTTCGCTAATCTTATGAAATGCGAGTTAGTCAACTGCAATGCTCACAACTGTAGAAAAGGGTGGAACGGATATTCCACAACAAAGAAATCTTGCGAGATATCAAAATTGATTGGTAGTGAAACACGAGATGCAGTGAGATGGAAAGTAATTGGATTAATAAAAAGCAGGAGCAATCTCTCAGCATGGTTGTCTTGCTCTTTGACTGCTTACCGTAATCATGTAATTATGAAAAATAGGAAGTAAATTGGAAGTGCCACGTCACACACGTCCATCCATCCATATACATTTACTATACCCTCGCATCTCAGCGCTGTCACTCAATTCTGCTCTCGGCTTGAGTGGAGAAATAAATAAAAATTAATTATTTAGTACGGAGGAGATAATTGACACATAATTGCTACCTTTACAAAACATTTGTCGGCTCATTTCAATAAAAGAGGTATATAAGAGAAGGGTAGGGCATAAAAAATGATAAGTCAGACGGAGTTCTTCTTGGCTTATGCTGCGAGATGTGTATTTGTTCAAAGGACTTTCTTATCGTTAAAGATCTCCATCAAAGAAAAGGCTCAAATGGAAGGAGGCGGAGAAAGCCAAATTGAATATCATCATCTACTTCTCCTATTCCTTTACAAAGACGACGAGGTAGTACAATGCAACCAGTAATGATACATTGTCATGTACGCTCACTGGTCGAGTTTCGTTGTAAAAACAACCTGCATTTTTGGGTTGTGTATTTGAAAACCTACGGTCAACGGAGTATTATGTAGAAGAGGAAATACAGAAGACATGATCTTTGGTCACCATGCGGTGTTTCAGGAAGAAAGACAAGGAGATTAGATATGGAAACAAGGATTTCTGTCCAAGATATTCAGAGAGATCGGGTGACTTTACCAGATTAAGGGTTAACGGGTAATCGAACGAGGGACATTAGTGTAAGCCTTGCAGTGTGGGATAAGTTGCTTAACAAAATGGTAAAGTTTAAGTAGGATTTGGAAGTAATGATGAAGAAGAAGGAAGGGAGCAGAAGACTGTATAGAGATGAGATTCAGGGAGGAATTTGAATCGGAGGGCTCTCAACTCTATCTGTACCCTGTGATGATGAAGTTGACTTAAGGTATCTCTCAGGTGGATCGAAGTGTATATACCTGTTGAAGATATTTTTTATATCAAGATGATGTGATTCCTTCCTTGTATTCGAGCCTTTTAAGATTAAATGCCGCTGCTGACTACAATAGTTATGATTTTTGGTTGGATTGACACCTCCACAGACATTGTACATTCATGAACATTCTTCCTTTCATTCGTCCGTGTACCAATTCCCTTTGAGTCCAAAGAGATTGAGATAGTAAATTCCGTGTGTGTGTGAGAACGAGTTGAACTCACTTTTACATGATTGACACAGTGTTTATTTGCTCTTGCAGAGTATCCAAAAATTGATAAAAGGGAAGCCGACTTCTCTCTCTACTTACAACAAGTCAATCGTCGTCGTGGTCGTATTTATTTATTCTGTGTGAGCCACACAACACAACCCATTATGATTCCCATTAATAAACACTGCTCCGAAAAGAAGTCATCAGTCAGTCAGGGAACAATGAGTGTCCATTTATGAGAGAATGAATCTCAGCCTCTGCTCTCACTCAACGTCAACTTCAAAAGCATTCTGCCGTCTTACCGTCAACTTATCCGAGACTATTTTGACTTCAAAGAATGAAAAGACACTCGGATAAACTTGCGTCTTATGTAAAAATGTAAACTATCTGTCTCTTCCCGTCTAACGGATTAACAGAGATTCTTATGCAAATTAACCTCATATTAACTCGTAGTATCACATAGCCCCACTTAATATTTCAACTCCCATATTGCGTGCATACGTATCAACTGAATCAACCACATCAACCCGCAGAGCAGACCTGTCACAGGAAGAGATCTTCTCGTTCTGCTGAATGTTATGTAAACTTGGAAGATTGTTTAATTATGCAAATTCGTGTGGCCAATTACACGATCAGTTTGCCAAAACAAAAAGATGTTCATTGCTATTCTCGAGTCTTTAAGAGATCTTTCATGGTAGCCGACTCTTCTGGTGATTGATTTGATTACTTTGAGATTGGATATTTCGAGTGAGTTGGTTCTGACATGAGTATGAGTGTGTGTGTATGTTGAATCTTAAGGGTAAGTTGCCTGAAAAGGAAGTCTTGTATAATATGGAGAGAAAGAGGAAGGAGCCGGAGTGTCTGGTCGGTTTGAATTAGTGATAGTGTGGGATGTCCAGTTCATGTAGATCTCCTCGAGAGAGTGAGGTGCGAAAATAATGAATGTAGAAGCACACGCGGCGGTGATGATATGCGTGGTGTTGAGGGCAGCGATTTATGAGCTGGGGAGTCAGCAGGGAGTGCTAAAGTTGGGGGTCTCAGACTCCCCTTTGACCTGGCCAAAGGAAAAGCCGCTCTTGCTGCGCAAATTTTTCACATTCCTCAGACTATATATCCCAAAAATATATAGTGTAATCTAAAGTGTACCTCTCGAGAGATTTCAAAAGGGTTAAAAGGTACTACGGAGAGGATTATGTAATGCTCATGGAATGATGGCCATCTGTGCTCATCGTGACTTTTATTAATTCTATTGGAATCCTTTCAACATTTCCCATAAAAACATCCCTCTTGAATTATTCATTGGCCTAAAGTGCCCTTTGAGACTCCGTGGCTCGTAAGAAATATAAGTGAGAGAGATCGAAACCACCGTTTTTAAATTGATACATTATCATCACAGGTTTTTTGTTCAGGATGTTCTTATATGTAAAAGTCAAGCTGTCTGGCGGAAGAAGAGAAATCCCATCTCAATCTTCAAGTATAATCTCAACCAACCAACCGTGTGGCAAACTATACGAGGAGACTACTCCTGCTGGAATATTATTTCATTTTACGGACAAAACACATTCTTTCCCTTTGGGTAAAGCCGTGAGAGTGTATTATTCCTTGCTTGTACATATTTTAGAGAAAACAACAGCAGGAAAGAAAACCGAAAGCACAAGAAAATCGCTTTTCATAGGGCTTGTCACTACACTTCGTGTATTTAAGTCTTAATACGATGATCCTTGAAAATAATGCAACTTTTAGTATATCCTTCCTTCCTCTCTGGCTTTTTCTTTTAACACAAATCGAGCGTGAAATCCACGGAATTCGTAGTATGGTGTTGAGAAATACATATATCTGCTATAATATCCTCTAAAGGCTATGTCGTACCCTAATCGCACTGCGGAATCAATGGAATTTCTCACGAGTCAATGGAGAACCAAGATGAAAAGCAGCTTAGGTTGTATCACAATGGTGAACAAAGCTAATTGCTAATCCATCGTGGTGAATGGGGACATTGTTTAACGTGTAATTCATACCTCATCATCTTCCAAACGAAGATTTTGTTTGTATGAGACAAGTTCTCTGTGAATGTTGAATCATTTCACACGTCAAAATGATATGGCGTGGTTTGAATTTAACGAGAAGGATATGAAGAAAGACGGGACAAGGAAATATTTGTGACGAGTCCAAATATGGATGAGTGTAAATGATAAGAACAATTTGAGACAATTGAGAGTGGTACATCGAATGGGACAAGAATAATTGAAGGAATGAGGTGTGTTTTCTCTAAAGAAATGCTTGTTCTAAAAAATAATCATTATGATGGATGTCGTAGGAGGTGAGACTTAGTGAGAAAGTGGCCACCCTTAAGTTACAGCCTATCTGATTCGGTGTGAAAGAATGAAAACTTGCATTTGACTTACAAGTCACAAGTACAAGAGGGCTTGTGACGTGTTACAACAACCTATACAGATTCATGACATTCTTCAAGGGCTCGTTAAAACAAGACTTATTCTGCTTCAAAAACTTTTCCCTTGTCACTGTTGACTGTCCGTCAATATGAGACATTTCTGTATGAAGCTGCGCTGGTAGGTTCTATGAGAATATTTTGTAACAACTCTGGTGGAAAATTGTACACCATCATCTCTGATCCTAAATCGTATTAATAGGGTACAGTAAATGTATTGCTTTAAACGAGGCCCTTTAGATGAATATTTGTTATTTATAAATTAAATCTAGAATTTAACAAACCTAGCTGTCAGCTGTGGGTTCCAAACTGAAACTGACTGCTCAAGCTAAAAACTCAGGCTTGTCGATCTTTAGGTAAAGTTAATACAAATCAGGTGTGTGTTTTCAAAGCAAACTGCCAATTTGATTGTAATAATATATTTACCTTACTTTCATGTAATCTCAAATGCACATATGCCATAAATTATGCAAATATGCAGTGTAAATTCTTTCAGCAGTCCTCTGGAATCCGAATGGCAGCTATCAACTGTTGGGTCATGAAGATTTCCTGGTCATTTATTATAATACCTGCTGGAGGAGAGCTCTACATACGATTAAATTAAGAAGACTTTATCACTCGACAGATTTAGTTCGATCGAAGAACCTGATCTTCCTAGCTGTATCCAAATAATCTCCGAAAGTGCATGAATGATGCGTTTACACCTTGTGACAAACAATCAAAGTTCACTTTTGACTGAGATCACGTCACAAGCTCAGTGCACTGCATAAGTGTCCTCAATCTTCTGGGACAACCTTTCATTCAGATCATGTCTCATCTCTCAGATCTGTCAACCGTGTGAAACGACATCCTCAGCTACAATGCATTTTAACGCGATCAATTTCAATGGCTTGCCTTATCTTTCACCCACATCTCCCAGTTAAATCCACTTGTCTCTCAAGAACAACTTGTCTCCCTTCCAATTACTCTCTTCACTCGTATCATCACATCCATCAATTTTTATTCCAAAATAATCAATACATTTACATAAAATAATCCGACTTGCCAAACAACAATGACACTAACTGTAGACTCTTCAAAATGCTATGAGAAAAATGAATTCTTTAGTTTATATTAACTTACAGTTGATGATGCGTGTGCTTAATTTATTCCCTAGTATGGCCACTCGTGGGTACAAAAATTGTCATAAATATTATCATTTCTAGAAGGTAATCCATCAATCAAAGAGATGTTCTCGATTATAAATAAGCTGCATCGACAAATGCACGGAGCAGATCTGTTGTTACTCTAGATCGTTTATCTCTTCCACAAACAAGAATTTTCTCAAGCTAACTTATCATTTCATCAAGTTCGAATCTTGATTGATACATTTTTTGTTCTCGGATGCTCTAAAAGTACAAAATTATCTAGTTGACCAACTTTTTAAAATATAATATCTGTGCCTCTGAATCATTACTGACAAACAAAAGTGCACAAAAAAGTATACTAGTAAAGATATTAGTGATGGTTCATATGTCATGTAATGATTACGGGCTATTCTAGACTGCCCAGTCATGGCTGTACGATAGTATTATGTAAATCATGATAAAAATACCTGATATCTGCACCCCTCGTAAAAATACTTAAAAAGTTCTTAAATAAATTAAAATTTTGTGCGTATAGTGAAGTTATATCAAACAAATTATAACTGATTTCCCGTGAAAACGTTACATACAGAAGTGAACACGATGAAGAAATTCTTAAAGTAATCACAAAACGACACCGGTTAAGTACATAATTTGGTATACAGTTACAGTATATAAAAATTACTGAATTTGCAGTTTCTCTTTTTATCAGTTTTATACACATCCAGCTGAAGGTCATGGGTTTAGCTTGAATCAGATCAGGACGGACGTTAGATGCATAATAAAAATAGTGGACGGAATGACGACGAGGTTAATCAGTGATGAACTATTAAAAGAGTGAGTTGCAGCAGATCCTGAGAAAGACGAAACAGATGAAGATGAAATTCTGAATAGTCTCCACAGGTTGAACTTCTGTGGAGTTAATAACTGAGGATAGCTTTCATCAGCGACGGATGTTTCTGCAAGTTAATAAGTTTAGTCTATCAAATACTGTACATAGTAGTACATACCATAAATATGCACCATAAATCTAATCTAGTTAAGTCTAAAGTACACACCAACGGAGAAGAGCAAAGAAACAGACGATGATCATGCTGACCGATGCTGATACAGAATCAGCTCCACTCCACACGTTGACAGAACATGCCGGGGGACACACAGGAACCACAGTTTCTTTAATTTTAAATTAAGCCACGAATCACGTTAGATAAGAATTAGTTGAATCAAACCAAAATCACAATACAAGCCAACCAGTATTCATTATTCCAAAGTTAAAAAGTTTCAGTTACTTCGTTAGCAAACGCAACAAAATGTTGCACTTGGTGTTTTCTTACCTACGAGTTCCACAGTTGCTTCGTTTATTCCAAGCTTGTTCGCTGCCTTACAAGTGTAAGTTCCATATTGACGTTTTTCAATTGTAATCACTCGCAGGGTTGTATCAGTGTACTCATCCGAAGTTGCAAAGTGGGAAATCCTACCAGAAAGAGTTTGAAGTTTAAAATTTAGTCTTTGATACAATTATTTGTTTTCAGGGAATGTCTGATTGCCTTTGATGTTGACTGTTGGATAAAACTACGTCATTATGGAGCCATGTGATTGCGGGAGGAGGATAAGCGATGACCCTGCATTGCAAATCCATGTCGTACTGCAAAGCTTGTTCAACCCGGGGCCTAACGACTTCCACTACCGGAGCAAACTCAATTTCCAGACCAATGTTTCTTCTAGCTCCACGACCGACCGCGTTTTCAGCGACACAAAAGTAAGTTCCTCTGTCTTCTTTCCTGAAGGTTCAAACAAAAGGCAATTTCATTAATATCGATTGATGACAAGGTGGTCAACGCATATACTCTAGTAAATAAATATGTTGTACGAATTACTTGACAGATAAAATTCGCAGGACATTTCCTCTGTAAATGGAGCCACCGGTGGGAAGCAACGCGTTGTTTTCTCTCTTCCAAGATATTCTTGGTGCTGGAAATCCACTGGCGTAGCATTCTAATGTAACACTCTGTCCTTCTGAGACTACAAGTGACCTTGTAGAGTTATCCGAAATTACTGGCGGAATCCTAACCAACACGTCGACATTGGCAGTGACTCTGTTGCTAACTCCGATCAGAATCTGACATTGGTATGTTCCAGCGTCTGTTTCTTGCAGATCCTTAACCTGCAGCGTGTAAAGGGAGCTCGTGGGATCGAATCGCAAGCTAAACCTGGAATCCCTTATGATAAGCGTACTGGCAGATGAAATTGTAAGGTGGTTAGATCCAGTGTCCTTGTCTATCTTAATCCATAGAACTGGATAATCTCGAGCGTACTGAACAGAGCAATCTAGTTCTACCGTTCCTCCGATGTCCTTAATTTGCTCTTGAGAAATTATAGAAATAGTTGGTGTACGCTGAGAGGATACTGAAATTCAAACACAGGTATCTGTTAAATACTTCATTCACTTTGAACTGAACATTTTGATTTTACATAATCCTATGTTTTAAACATACAAGTTGGAATAGTAAAGATTAAAGATATTAATGAATATTGACAATTAATGGCAACTAAATTAACTTTCGATTAACTTTCTATAATCAGTAATCTAGGAATAGTGTTCTCATCAGGGGCGACCTTTGGTGATTCAATCGGGCATCGGGTGCTTCTTACGTCGGTTTCCACGTACGGTGGAACAATAAGAGTGTTACTTTACTTGTGTTTATATTGTAAAACGAAGTTACCATAGCCTATAAATAATTAAAAACAATCTTACCCAAAGAAATGAATCCGCAAAGAAGAACTGTGATAATTTCAGATATATGCATTTTGAAAAAGCTCGATTAATCCGTGCACTGTCCAAAGTAAAAATCAAATATATTAACTTAATATTTGAAGTTTTCTAGAATAACTTATTCTATTCCCAACTGAATCACTAACCGAAGCAACTTTGGTGAAGTAACGCTCTGTTGTGCGTCTACCTTCCTTCCCTATTTCGTTCCTTCCGCTCCAGGTGTGTTTTGATTAAGAACAAAAAAGTCCCCCCAAAGGACGGAAATTCAACGGTAAAGGAGGAAAGGATTCTTATAGAAAATCTAAAGAGAGAAACAAAATCAAAATTACTCACACATCACTACACTTCTGTCCCTAACTATAAACACTCTCGCCAAAAGTGAGTAAACCTACCGCTTCTTCAACAGCCGATGATGAATATGTAATGGTTCCTGCTTGATAGTTTTTAGGCGAAGCTGCACGCAGGTGATAGCCGCTCCCAACTGCCTCTACAATAGTATAGGCATCAACAGTTGCTCCTGGCTGTTTGGGATCTAACGAGTTCAGATGACATCACGCAACACTGCTGGATGAAATAGCAACCCTTCTTCTTTCTTGATTTCAATGCTTGCGTGCTTTTTCTGCAGTATCATTCATCCCAGGAACAATGCCATCCTCAGCCAGCTTCACTGTGATTCGATTCAGACTCACGTAAATATTTTGATGACTCAATATGAATAATCCGTATTTAAAGCATGACGAGTCCACTGCATGTTTGCGTTCTTCTGGTTAAGTCTGAAGAATAGAAATCTGCAAAAAGAAATTATATTTCAATTTAGATATTATATTACATTCATCAGCATGAGACAAGATCAAAGAAGCTTTTCATGCAATCAGTTGAGAAACACGATATGAATGTCTACGTATAAGAGGAGATGACTTGAACTGTCACTTGTTGACAGATCAGAGTTTACTTGCTCGTTTAAATTTAATAGAAAAAAACTTACCACAGGAATACAAAGGCAGATTTAATAATAATAATAATAATGTTTAGGAAAAGTGATGAATTCTGATAGCACCATGTGAGTTTAATCGATCTAGGTGAGATGAGTCAGGCTCAGTTTACCTGGTTGGTGTTTCTGAGTGTGGAAACCATGCAGTTGGTAGTATTGATTTCTGAGCGTTGTCAAAACAAAGCGAAATCGAAGAGGTTGTATACACACGATACAATATTGGCAACTCGAAGACTTTTGAAACATGCAATAATTGGTATTTTTACAAATACTCTTCTTACCTATATTGTTTTTGATGCGTTTCCTTTTCCAAATATAAATATTTCCATTCCAATTCCATTGTAAAGTTGCAAGCAGAATTGCAGAAGTAGCTGAAGAGCGAGGTATGCCTGGAATTTTTGGTCTTTGAAGTTGTTAATTATTTTTAACAAATCCATCGCGTAATCCTAATCACACGGGATACCTGAAAGTATAAATTACAAGAGAAATTTTAAATCCAAATGCTTTTTCTAAGGATTAATTTTTGTGTATTTCAGGAGCTTCGTGGGCAAGATGCGTACATCTCTATTCTACCAAGTGATAACATTCTTCAACTTGTGGTTTTTGGGATGTTTTTCTGTCTTAGAATTAGTTCTGATGATCTTCAAATGGATTTATCTCCCATATCCTGCCTCTTACTTGACCTGTGACATTGTTCTAATCGCCTCAAGTCTGATACTGGAGTTCTTCAGGATTGATTTATCTCGTAACGGGAACCTTACAGAAAAGCAAGTTCCGATAGTAGCTTCGCTGATGTTAAGCACAACCAGCGTACTTGGCAGTGTGTACATTCTCTTGTGGCAAACATACGTCCTCAGACTGGAGCTCATCTTATCCAGCATACAGCTTGTATTCCAAGGACTGGAAATCCTGTACTCGTTTATTCTCATTATTGGATTTCACAAAAAATCTTCCCTGATGTAAAATTATTTAAGTTGTGCTTACAGGAACTATTCTAATACCTTAATTTTAATCCAACCCATGACTCAGAAAATATGTAAGACGACAGTATAGTTCTAGTTTAACCATTTTACTTCATCGATTTGTCTAACACAGTCTCTTTTAAGCATTAAATAATCTCAAATAAATTAGATCTTAGGTTCCATCATGTATAAGGTAATCAATAAGCTTTACCCAATAAACTAGTTGATTAAAAACTGGAAATGAGTTGATAGCAGCCTCGTTGAATGACTTAATATAAGTAATTTAAACCTTCGCGATTCCTCCAGACCCGGACGAAGTAAGGGAAGACAGCGAGGCAGCGACTGGCCTCTTTCGACTACGAATTTGTTTTAGTCGATACGCGCAGTATGTTCGGAGCATTACACTGACGAACACCACAAGAACACCGACTATTCCTATTGCACTCGTAGGATGATGATAGAAGATGCATGATAGAAGTACAGCCAGTGCCTGAGGAATGAAACAGAAATTCATGTCACTGGTATTTCAAAAGATATTCGGTTTTTTGATTCTTAAGTCATGATAATCGATAATCGTCTGTACCTGTCTAATCGTCATAATTATTACGAAAACAACCGGGCCGAACTTTTCGATGGTGTAGTAGATGAACAGTTGACCAACAGCAGAGCAAATCGACAGTATTAGACAGTCAAACGCAAACGTGGTGTGCTAAATCAAACAAGAAATACACGAACATTAAAGAACATGCACAGCAATTAATTATTATTTATGACGAAGTCTAAGTACCGTAAGCACAAACTCCGCAGAATGGAATAAGGTTCCCTGTTGGAATAGTGAGATTCCAGTGAGAAGACAAGCAAAGAGGTTGACTCCAGCCATCATTCTCACTGAGGAGACTTTGTATGTCTTAAAAAGAGCAGATTGCCAGTTAGACGTGAAGGAGTCAAAAATCATGTAGAGAACAAGGACAATAATGCCGGATAATCCGACACTTGAAGCTGCAGCAGCTTCGGTAACTTTGAGAGAATCTCCACTTCCTGACAAGAATAAGATCATTCCCAGTGAGATGAGAATCGCCGTTACATACTCATAGTATTCGTATGTCTGTCGCGATACGATTTTCCCCATTAGCATAACAGGGATGATTTTGCATGCTTTCGCGAGCACCTATAAAACAAGAAGAATCTAAATACACTTGGAGTTTAGCTTGGAATTTAAATCTTTAGCTAGCATACCTGAGTAGGAAAGCTAACAAACTTCAACGCTTCGTATTGAAACCAGGAACTCATGATGTTGGAAAAAGCGCAGTACGAGTATTTATACAAAGGTGCATCCCTGGCGTTCCTCAGCTTAGGATTCACAGTACGTTTTTCAAACGCAAAGAGATATCCCCACGCGATGACTAGAGCGAGGATTCGGTTGATAAAGACAAGAAACTGCGAGTCTGTGAATTGCTGCCCTCCATAAAGCTGCGTCATAATCTTCTCCTGTAGAAGTCCCCACATTAAGTAACTCGCCTGAAGTCCTCCAAAGCAGTAGATAAGCAAGACTGCATTTTTCTTGAAGGATAAAGCGTCAGTAGAACTTCCGGAGACATCTGCTGATACAGTTGACGGGAGAAGAAGGTCTCCTCCTCCTGTGCTGCCGTCATTTTGACTTCCATAAATACAGGCTCTTATCAACGGCCAGAGGAATCCTTTGTGCGCCTTGTCAATGTAGTTGATTCGATGAATGTATTTGATGATAAGGTAGCCCGGGATGAAGATGATGGCGTACCCAGACAAGTTGGCGATAAGTCTGTAAACCCATGAGGTAGTCGAGGTAGAAGAGAAGGACCCTTCAGTACTTGTCTGGAACTTGGATGAGATTATGTACAAAGTAATTCCTGTGCCCAGGAGAAACAGTCTACACAAAAAAAGCCAAATCAGATTACTCGAAACTCAAATTAAATGTCATTAAAACTTACGTAATCGATATGTCTTGATGATAAACTCTCATCGCGACCAATAATGTGGAGAG